>ML808784.1:83210-113802 GCA_009831015.1 Picea engelmannii
ATAATTTTTACGTTACTTATCCCGTAAGATGATAGGTAAATAAAAGTATTTGTTCTTAGAACAAGTTTAAAGGCTTTTCGAAGTTAAAATTTTAAAGAAAAGAGTCCAAAGAGTTATTTTTGAAATCACAACCTATGTTTTCTGGTTTACAGATTGTTAGAAATCTCCTTTTATACCCTCAATACTATCTTTCACGTTTTCGGGATTTCTCATTGAAGTATGAGAGATTATGTATTAACTTTTGAAAATCGACAAATGATTAAATTTCAGTAAGACCAGTCTTCATAGTTCTTATTCTCTGACTAAAAGTGGTTATGTTTGGGTTGATTCTGATTCTCTTAGGTTTCTTAACAGTTTGTCTAAGGATTTAAGCTTGCTCAAAAGAAAACCCTTGAAAATAATCTTTCCCTTTTTCTCTACAGACTGAGGGGTTTTGAAAGTTGAGAAAATATTGGTCTAGAATAATCAAAACAGGTTGACAAACCTCTATTGTAAATTTTTACATAGATAACCACCCCTGATATTTTAAGTATCACTGATTTCCCCCGCTTCGTATGCATAAGCTAAATATAAGACAGATGGTGAAAGGAAATTCATATTTGATTGCCCCCATCTAGTCCCAAAGACGATGAAAGGAAATTCATTTAAATGATTGCCCTCATCTAAATATAAAGGAAAAGGATAACTTCACTGGGGTACTGAATAGGCCTGCTGGCAGTGAAGCAATATCTGAGTATACAATATATAATTAGCACTCAAAGCGGTGAAAGGAAATTCAGTAAAAAGGGACAGATAACTTCACCGGGGTACTGAACAGGCCCGCTGGAAGTGAAGCAATATCTGAGGTGTCTGTAAGGTTTTCATACTTATCTATCACTCTATTCTAGTTATCAGTTTTTCAAAACCGGATATTCATCTTAAGTCAAGATAGAGCCCCCCAATTAAAAATTAAATTTTTTATTTTGATTGATGCAAGCCGAAATTTACAAATCTGTTGAGTTTCCTAAGATTTTTCTAATCATCTTAATACTAACTTAAATTCAGAACGAGAAGGAGAATATTATGAAGAAGACTACAACTGAGTTTAAAGCAAATAAGAAGTTTTGAAAGGATTTTCAAAGGTTGAAATGAAATCTCTTTTTCCTCTCCTTTAGCAGTTTAGCAGTGATAAACCCTTGACACCATTTACCCAATGAAGGCACTGAGTCTACAGGTTCTCCTCGTCCCACAGGGAGACGAGGTCCCCAGTTGGAGCCTATGTTGAAACATATCTTAAATTTTTATCCTTAAGGCCTAGATTTTTATTTTTTTGTGCTTTTCGGGTTTCGGCTTTCTTAAAACAAGAGTTTCGTCATTTCTAAATTCACGATACCTTTTTATTAATTGTTTTTTGGATAATGAACGGAAAAATGTTTACAAAAATATAAAATTTCCAACGCTTTTTGAAAATTATTTAAAACGTGTTGAAATTTAAATTTACGATTTTTTAAATTTTAAAGAATTTTTGGGATTCGGGGTTTCCTGCAAACAAATTTTTGATGCAAATCGAATCACGAAACCCCGATCCCCGATTTCCCGAAACGTTGGAATCTTAATTTAAAAAACGGATTAATTTAGTCTCTTCTAAGAAAAGTTAAGGGTTAAAATAATTTCGCGATTTCGGGATTTGCGGTTCTGTGAGAACACGTCTCCTATCGTCTTGTTTCCCGAAATCCCGATTTCCGAAACACCGATCCAAAAATCACGTTAAATTAAACTATTTATGTTTTGGCTTTAATCATGATTATTTAGTTAATTAAGATAAGTTAAGTCCTGTTTTAAAAAACAAAAAGCCATCGTGATTTCGTGATTTCGGAGATCGGATTTTATTAATAACACACGTCTCCTGGCATCGTGTTTCCCGAAATCCCGAAAAAAGTCTAATCTCAATGAATTAACATGCTAAAAGCATTTAAATCTTAATTAAAGCATCACGATTTCGCGATTTCGCATTTTTGGAAATCGTTTTTTCATCGACTACATACCTTTCGACATCAGGTTTTCTGAAACCCCGAAAAATAAAGTTTTCAGCTTTAAATTATGATTAACATTAATTAACCTTTTCTTAAAAACAAGATTAATGGTAATCATTCTTAGGTGTTCATTTATGTTTCTCTTACCAATTAAGTAGGTTTATCATTTTCTTCAAAACCCGAAGGTACTTAAATATGGTCATTTAAAGTGTATCTCGGTAAAATATCTTCCGCATTAAGAGCTTTAAATTCGTGACAGCTGTACAAATCTCGTCATTTTTTAAATATATTCAAAATAAACGTTCGAATGCCTGTATTTCATTCTAAGCTGAGCTCATTCATCCATTCTCTGTGACAGGTTTTCAATTAAACGCAGAAGTCATGGCACCCAGAAAAGCACCGAAGAAGAATGAAGACGCACAGGAAGGAGATATTATCTCCGATACCACTCCACATGCTATAGATTCTATTAAATCCTGGACTCAAATCTCAGATTTGCTGGAATATGAATTAGAGAATGCTCATCCTGACTCTGAAAATCATTTCCGGGACATAGCTGAGTCAGAGCTTCATAAGATCGCTGTGTGTCCGAGGCTTGTGGCACACACTAATATGATCAGCTGGGCTCTGGATAAGGTAGATATCCCAACAAGGAGCATTCTAAACAAGCAAGAAGCTATCGTCGGCTCATTCAGAGCAGAGCACATTCAAGTAATGTATAAACTCTCGCCGAATCATAAACATACTTTTAATGCTGAATGTTTAGCTGAGTTTCAGAGAAAGGAATGTATTGAGGCAGACCAAACATATCCCGATATGATTAGAGGATGGGAGAGGTCTGAAGCAAAGTTTAGGGCTGATGCTCATGGGATTTACGCTACAACCTCCTTAAATGAATACATGGTTTATATAGCCATTATGTTATGCAGACTTTTCAGGAGAAAAGATCCCTGTCATTTTCATGCAGACTGGGTACCCTTTTTAGAGGAAGCTTCAGAAGGAAATGGTTTTAACTGGCATAAGATTTTGTTGGATATCCTAACACAAGAAATTTTAAACTACAAAGAAGCCAAGTCAAAGGGACAACCAACAACGTTTTATATGTCTGCATACATAATGGATGCAATCTGTTTTATGACCCCCTTTCCATTAATGAATTGGAGTTGGAGTATTTCCTGTCCAGAACCAATTCATAAATACCACTCGGCCCTTTGGGAAGAAAATGCTAAAGGCACATTTTATGAGGTTTTTCATTTTATTATTATTCCCATGCACACAATTGTTTTTGGATGCGAACCCCCTCGCATTTCTGATACAATCATAGAAAGTCTTAAAGCAGTTTTCGACTGGTTTATTGAGGAAATTTTTTCCTACATTAGGGTTTATGGCTGTTCCATTCCCCCTCATGCACTCCCTAAATTCCTACCAGACAGATTGGTGTGTAGGGAAGTAGCTTATCAGATAGTCAAGGGTGGTGTTGGATTGGAATTAAAAGCACTTCATAAGAAATCATGGCCATCTTTCCCTGTTCATGTTGGGAAATTTTCTTTATCAAATTTAGGCCATTCTAAGGTAGAGGCCGAGTCATTAGAAGAAGTGAAATTAGTATATATTGAGAACATAAAATATGACCCCTACCAAGTAATAAGTAGGCATTTCATACATTGTAATCTAAAAGCATATGAACTTGAAGTATCTATTTATGATGATATATTTAAATATGTTAAGTCTTATGAAGAAGTGTTGAACAGAGTCCAGGCCTTGCCACCAGACTCACAGAATGGATTCACATCTTTTCAAAGCCATAGGCGAAGTTGCCTACCTAAGAGTTTACAGGGTGAAATTTTGACCCCATCGCCAGAACAACAAGGATCCCCTCCAGGGTTTGAAACTAATATATAGGATAAAGAAAATATCAAAGGTAAGTTGAAAAATACCGAGATACCTTCCCAAGACACAGAGGATTCTCAAACAAAAGAAACGAGAACGGAGAAGAGAAAAGAGCTGGAAACAAGTCCAGAAATCATGAAAAATGTTCCAGAAAAGATAGGAGGAACAACTTCAACAGAACTTGGTAGTCCTATCACCTCTTTAACTCCATTGCAGTCAAATTTTGGAACCCCCCATGAAGGAGTTTTATATGTCAGTGATCTAGAGCTGATTTTGAGAGATGAAATCCCCCCATCAAATTACTTTTTCAGTAAAAAGCGAAGAGCAGTTTTGAAGCAGGAAATTCATCCAAGAGGAGAAGGGACGATTAAAAGGCATAGGGTTATTATAGATGGAAATAAACACAAGTATGGAGAATTTGATACAGAATTAGCAGGTACAATGGGTGCTATAGCATCAATAAACATGTATTTTGTTGGCAATTTAACAACTATGCTCGAACAGAAGGACCAAACAATAATTCAGTTGCAAGACAAACTAAAAGAAAATGAAAGAAATGTTAGTTGGGGAATACAGAAGGGTTTAGAAAAAGCTATACTAAAGGATATGCAAGAAATCCAAAAAAAGAATAAAGACTTGGATGAGGCAAAACATATAATACAAGTCACACAGGAACAAGTTCGAAAGCTGGAAGAAGAAAACAAAAATTTACAAGATAAAATTATTTCTATTACTAATCAGGTAATAGAACTTGAAAATTTCAGGACACAAGCATTGGAGATATATTTAAGAATAGAGGCAGAACAACAAAAAGTGTTCTTGAATCTGGAAATAGTCCAGAAATATTTTCAAGAAACAAATAAGTCTTTAGAGAATGTGTTCCAGAAGGAAAGGGAGGTGAAAGCATCTAGAACAAATTTTCAGAAGGCAATGGCTTTCTCATCAAAAGAAGAGGTTTGAAAGATTCATAAATTATCTATTTCTGAACAGGTTAAATGGGACATAATAATAAAAGTGTGGGAAGCAAAGCTGGCCGAATATAAACGAATAACAAGAGAAGTCAACGATGATTTCCAGGGAATTTTCGATCTATTAGAAAGAGCTTCATTGAATATCGGAACAAATGATTGTTCCAGATTATTAGGTGAAATTAATATTGCCAAGCACCAGCTAAGGTTTAAAGAAGAGATGGAGGAAATGAAAATAGAGATTTCAAAAATTAAATTGATCAATATTACAGAGATCAACAAATGGATGGTGACGTCAAATCTGAAGTTGAAAACTATTAAATTCACAGAAAAGATGATAGAAAACCGTTTGCCCGAATTGCAGAAAAGATTTTTCTTATTTGAAGCAAATGAGTTACCAGATGCTCCCAGGACTTTTGTGAAGTTTTTGGGGAAATGTGTTCAGTGTATTGAAGCGGAGAAAGGAAGTTCGTCAACACAAGCTTAAAATCTTTTAAAATGTTTTTATCATTTAAGATTAGAAAGAAATTGTAAACGATTGACATTATTTTTATGTAACCGTAATATTAGGAAGTTGGTTAGTCACCAACGAGAAAATTTTGATGAAAATTTATAAATATAGTTTCTAAAGACTGAGAAGTGGCTTCGGAATTTTTGGAGAGAGCCATTTTGTAATAACAGTTTTCAAATACATCAGAATATAGATCACAAACGAGATTCTGAATCCTGCAAATTTGTAGCTATGTGTTCTTCAACCCTATTTATTATACTCTGTTGAATTTTTCTCTCAATGTTTTTCTAACGAATAATTAATTTGAAGTTATCTGCATCATTGTTTTATAATTCAGATTGGTTTGGATGTCAAATTATTTACAGTTTTTCCTCTGAAATTGCTATTAGTAATTTTAAGACCTGTAAATCTTTTGTGCCTTAATACTTAACTTTCGTTAGAAACCTCGTTTTCTTTCATCATTTTCTATCGAAATATGAGATTCTTTCTAGATTAAAGCCTCATATTTTTCTGTAGTGTTTATTTGTTATTTTACGATTCTCAAAAGTGTTACAAATCTAGGAAATGACGTCAAATGTATTTACATTACTGTTTTGAATTTCAAAATTGTTTTTCTTGTTCTCATCTTTGGAAAATATGAAGTAACATTTGCTTAAAATCCTTTTACAAATAAATAAAGTTTTATCCTCCATGACTGTTCCAAGTAGCAGACAACCCAACATTGAACCAGGCCTTCAAGATCAAACCAGTATTGCCTTGAATTTATTTAATACCATTTTACAAACATCAACTAACCGGGTTGAGTTAGAACGTTCATGGGCTGCTATTGAGAGAGACATTAGCATCCAAGAACAACAAGAAGCAAGACAGAGACAGTTGAGAAACTGATTCTTCTTTAATCTTCCTTTTGAATTCTTATTCTCAAATTATTCCTTTAATATTTACGGATGCCTTGACGATATACTTTATAGCCTTAAAGTATAAAATTAGGAACAACACTTCCACTGCTTGAACCTTAGATTTTTATTTTAGAGAAGAAGTGATGGAAGGAGGGTGGTATCCATAGAGTGCCATAAATGGTGTCATTTTTGTTGCAGTATGAAAGGAAGTGTTATACCATGATTCTTCCAAGGGTAACCATTTGAACCATCGTGTTTGTTTATCAGAGACAGAGCAACGAAGGTATCCTTCTAGACATTTGTTCACTATATCGGTTTTTCCATCATATTGAGGATGATAGGATGAGCTATGAGCCAAATGAGTACCCAAACAAGAAAATAATTCTGTCCAAAAATGTCCAGTGAAGATGGGATCTCTGTCACTTACAATAATCTTTAGGCTTCCATGTAGCTTTTGAACTGTCTCCATAAATGTGGTGGAAACTGTACTGGCTTTGAAGGGATGAGAGAGTGAACAAAAGTGTGTGTACTTGGTGAGTCTATCAACAATCACCATGATGACACTCTTTCCTTCAGACTTTGGTAACCCTGTTCTGAAATCCATGGAAACCTCCTCCCAGTGTTGAATTGGGATGGCTAATGGTTGTAAAAGACCCGGGGTCTTAATTGTTTCCACCTTATTTTGTTGGCAAACCAAACATTCTACGACAAGCCTTTGAACATCCATTTTAAGGCCATCCAAAAAAAAATTCTTCTTAACCCTATGGTAGGTTTTCAAAAATCCTGAGTGCCCTCCTACTGAAGAGGTGTGCAATTCCAATATTACCTTTTGTTTGAGTTGGGATTTATTACATAAATATAAGTGATCTTTGTACCATAGTGAATTATTTTTCCATGTAAATGTATCTGATGCACTGGAATCCTGTTGCAACCTTTGAATGAGAGTCCACATATTTTCGTCAGTCTTCCATTCATCCCTTGCTTCTATTATCCAATCGGGTTGGATGATCGAGATGGAACAGAGAAAGGCCTCAACATATTCATTCTTTCTTGAGAGTGCATCTGCCAAAACATTTTTCTTCCCTTTTTTATAGACGATTTAAAAATCATAACCCAATATATTGGTCACCCATTTTTGTTGTTCTTCTGAAGATAGTTTTTGTTCCAAGAAGTATTTAAGACTATCATGATCTGTTTTGACCTTGAAGTGCCTACCTATTAGGTAAGGACACCATTTCTTCAATGCATGTAGTATTTCCAACATTTCCTTCTCATAAATGGGTTTGTGTAAGTCCTTTCTATTGAGTGGTCGACTTTCAAAAGGTAGGGGCCTTCCTTCTTGCATTAGGACAACACCAATTCCATTTCCCGAGGCATCACATTCCACAATAAAGGTTTTTTTGAAGTTGGGAGTGGTCAAGACAGGAGCTTTGCACATCACCTCTTTAAGTTATTCAAAAGATTTAGTTTCCTCTGGAGTCCATGAAAATGCATCCTTCTTAGTTAGTTCCGTTAAAGGTGCTGCTATTCTTCCATAGTGCCGAACAAACTTGCGGTAGTAACCTGTCAAACCCAAAAATCCTCTAAGAGTCTTCAATGTTTTGGGAATCGGCTAGTCCATCATGGCCTTAATCTTGTTAGGGTCTACCTTGACACCTTCATGAGATACAATATGACCCAAATACTCTACCTCCTTCACCCCAAAGAAACATTTGGATGGTTTGTCATATAGTTGTTTCTCCTTTAGTAGTTGTAGCACCTTGTCAACATGTCACACATGATCCTCCCAAGAATTTCTATAGATTAGTATATCATCAAAAAATACTAACAAAAATTTTCTAAGGAAGGGATTGAAAATGGAATTCATCAACACTTGGAATGTGGAAGGTGCATTTGTAAGGCCAAAAGGCATGACCAAAAATTCATAATGGCCTTCATGAGTTCAGAATGTTGTTTCTGGGATATCTTCTTCCTTCATTCTAATATGATGATACCCTGAACGAAGATACAACTTTGTGAAATAGATTGCTCCATGTAGTTCATCTAACAATTCATCAATGACGGGAATGGGAAACTTATATTTAATAGTGATCTTGTTGAGCTCTTTATAATTTGGACACATACGCCATGAGCCATCTTTCTTGAATACCATTGCCACCGGTGCAGAGTAAGAACTTTGGCTAGGTCTAATAATTACAACCTCTAACATTTCTTCAACCATGCGCTCAATTTCACTCTTCTATGAATAAGGGTATTTGTACGGTCTGATGTTAGGAGGAACACTCCCGGAAATTAGGTGAATATCATGATCATGATTTCGAGTGGGTGGAATACCTTTGGGAATATCTTCAAATACTTTGGAATGCTTATCAATGATCCCTTGGAGATCTAGAGGAATAAATGGCTTAGATGTTTGAACATCTAGTGAGCATAGTTGTGCAATAACACCATATGCCCCTTTTTCAATAATTTTGTCATGCCATTAGAGCTTATCACCTTACTGGGTTTCCCTGTGATACCTCTTAACTCAATTTCTTTTCCTTCCAATGAATATTTCATGAAAAGTTCTTGAAAATTAAAATCCACTGTTCCTAATGATTGTAACCATTGGATCCCTAGTACAACATCAGGACCACCCATGGGTATAACAATCATTGGAATATTCATTAGATATCCCCCCATAGTAAGATTGATCTTATTACATTTTACCGAGCAATTGATAGTTCCTCCATATACAATCATTACTTGAAACTCTGGTGCTGGATATACGAAGCAATTGAAAGCTTTGGCTAATTTATCGTGAATGAAATTATGAGTACTACTAGAATCAATTAGGACTATTACCATTTTCTTTTTGATATATCCTTTGATTTTCAGGGTTTGAGGAGTGCTAATTCCATCCAATGCATTACATGATATCGTGGGAGTCAACTCTTAAGATGAAATTGCTTCTACGTTTTCATATTGAGATGGTTCTTGTTCTTCTTCCTCTTCACAATCTATGTAGAATAATTTCTTCTCACCACACCTATGTCCCTCACTATACTTGCTCTCACAATTAAAGAATAAAACGTTTGCTTTTCTTTCCTCCAATTGTTGAGGTGTCAACCTTGTAGGTTGAGGTGTTTTAGAAGAAGGAGCATTATTCTCTCTATAGATGTTAGGATTGGTCCTTTTAGTAGCGATATCCATATTTTTACTTTCAACATTTCTTGCCACCGTAAATGGATTCTCCAATGATTTGGGTTCCCAAAGGTGAACCTCATCTTGAATGTTATCCTTTAAAGTTCCTATGAATACATCAATAAAGTGCTCATTTGGAATATCTGTTACCTTTATGTTCAATCTTTGGAAGTTCTCAGTGTGCTCTGTAACTGAACCCTTTTGCTTGAGATTTATCAATTGGATAAAGAAGGTATTGCTCCTAGTATCCTCATAGTGTGCTATCATTTCTTCTGTGAAAATTGTCCAAGTGACGAGTGATTTGCGAGAACAAAGCCATCAATACCATACAAATTGATTGGGTTCTAAATATAAATAAGCAATTCATACCTTGTGTGTATGTGGCACATTATGTAGATCAAAGAATTGCTCCATCTGAAGTATCCATGTGATTGGGTCCTTTCCATTAAACTTCCTCATATCGATCTTAGGAACATGGTTGGTCTTCAACCCAAAGTTGGAGTTTCTCCATTCATGATTCATCTTCCTTGTGTCCTCATCATGAATTTCATGGGATACATTTTCACTTTCAGGTGTCCTCTCTATTAGGAAAATTTTCAATCCTTCCATGATCTCCCTTTTTAAGCCATCCATCTTAGTATCCATTATTGCCTCCAATTTAGCTTCAGTTGAATCCATCATCCCTTGTAGTTCATCTTTTGTCATTCTCTTCTTTTGTAATTCATTTATGTCCCTACACATTTATTCACCTTCATCAAGAGTCCTAGTAGGACTGTCTGGAGGCTTATTTGGTGTAGAAGTTCCCTTTCTGGGTGGCATGTTGGCCAAGTATCACTTTTGAACCTTGATTTTGAGGTGGTTCTGCTAGACCATCTTTCTTCTGCTGTATCTCCAAAGTTTCAGCCCTTCTGGGTATAAAAATTTCTTTTTTGTAGTTCTCTAATATTTATTCTCTGTAATTCCATAGGTCTGATCAAAATTGTATGTGCCAACTGGAATTTACGGTAACTTCCCCACAACTTGATGATTGTTTTCCTTTCCAGGAGATATCACTTCTATAGCGTGCCCCACACAAAATAATTGATATAAAATTCTGAAACTTGTACCAGATATACTAAGGACTGTCCACTATCCAATGCAACCAATCTCACTCACTTTGGATACTCTTGGAAGAAGTTATGATTGTTTTACCCAGAACACCTGCTTGAGACTAGTCAATAGGACTAGTAAGATACCCTATCTTCCACAGGGTGTATATACAAATGTAAGATGACCCAGAAGTTGAATTGTTTACCACAAATATATTACTAATTTTTGTGAATATCCTCCATATTTCAGGGTCAGAAACATTACATAAAAAGTTTTATAGTGAAAATTCCACAATGCTTCAATTCAGGATGATTTCAAAACCCTATCTTACACACGCTGTATCTCTTAAAGTATAAGGCCCTAGGAGATGAAATTTTAAGCCAACGTACCTTGATCCGTCTACTAAATATCCTCCAAGAAGTTCCTTCTAAAACATTGTAGAAAAAAAGTTACAATGAAAATTCCAAGGTGTCTCAGATGTAGTAGCGAAACCCCAAGACCTTCAGCTATGATACCATATGTTAGGAACCAAATATCAATATAGCATAGAAAAAACTCAGAATAAGTACTCAATGCCTTGAAAAATAGATAATTTCAGATAATAAGCCTCTTCAAGGGGGAAACCTCCTTATACACCACATAAATGTTCAAGTACAAGATGATTCTAAATTAAAATGTCTCCTTGGTATATATAGGAGACTAGGAGGTACAATTAAAACTAATGGAGTCAAGCTGACATAAATAAAACAAAATTACTAATGTAATAAGCCCCAATTAAGGGGTAATGAGCCACTATTTAGGGCTTAACAACCATACTTTAGGTCAATATTGCTGAAGAAATCCCCCCCCCTTGAGTTGGTCAAGAAGGTCATCAATCTTGGGAATGGGGTAGCAGTTCCTAACTGTTATTTTGTTTAAGGATATGTAATCAATGCAGATTCACCAAGTCCCATCCTTCTTCTGCACCATACAATCAGGCTTCCACAAGGGGAGGATTTGGGTCTGATGTTCCCCTTTTGAAGAAGATCTTGGATTTGACGCCTAATTTCATCATTTTCCATCAACGAGCGATGATAGACTGGTCCATTATGTAGAGGTGCACCAGGGGTCAGATCAATTGGATGCTTGACTTGTCAGTGTGTCGGTACCCCTGTAGATGAGGAGAAGCTGTCTTTGCATTCTTCCATGATCCCATTCATTTTCTTCTGCCACAAAGAGAGGCTCTGTTTAGAGGCCACGGATGTGGCTGCAAACTTCTTCTTACTGTGAGCACAGATCACAAATAAGACGAACTTCCTGGTTTGTGAAATTACCTTACTGCATTTCTTAGCAGAGATTAAAGAAATAGTAGTAGGCGACACTACCTCTGGTATCATGTACAATTGTCTACCCAAAGTAATAATAACACTGTGGGGTCTAGACTCATACACAACATGAGGCTTCCACAAATATGGTTTCCCTAAAATAACATCAAAAACTTCAAGGGGAGAAATATCACACAGTACCTCATCTTTGAAAGGATTGATGCCGTAGGGTAGATGACACTGTTGGCTAACATGAACATCTCTTCCTTGGCGAAGCCAACTGATGGTGTAGGGACGCGGGTGCGGTGTCATTGGTAGGTCCATCTGCTTAATGAACTCTGCTGAAATCAGGTTCTTCTGACTACCGCTATCGACAATGAAATGAAGTAGAGCCCCCTTTACCCACATCTGTAAGTGAAAGAGGTGTTCCCCTTCCTCTAGTTATTCTGGTTCACTTGAATGAACTTTGGTGGTAGCAACAGTGGCATTGGGTTCAACATCGATAATCCTCTTCCCTCATTTAGGATTTGATTCAGAATAAGAATCAACCTCTAACTCTAAATCCTTTAGTTCGGCCATGTGTGACTTCTTGGAGTGACATTCTTCGGTGTTGTGCCACAGGATTTTATGGTACTCACACCATTTTCCCGTGTCCTTCTTCATCTTCTCATTGCCCTTCTTGTCTTGCGGCTTGGAATGGTTGACCTGAGGGTGACCATATTGACTTGGTCCCTTGTTGTGTGGGTTGGGGCTGCCTTTGCCCTACTTTGGCTGTGAGGGGTTTACAGATCCAAACTCTCACCTTTTCTGATTAAATTTCTGCTCGATCTTGATAGCGTATATATATGCCATGCCCAATGAGGTGATGTCTAGAAACTCCATTTCTATTTGAATGTATCTATGCAAAAAACCACAGTATTTGAGCACCAAATTATTCTCAGAGTCTTTGATACCTAATTTGGTGCACAGGGTATGGAAAATATTGGTGAAATCTAGTACTGTCTGGTCCCTTTCTTGATGTAGGGTGGTCTATCTGGTGTACTGGTCCTCGTAGCTTCCAATAGGGTAGTATTGTTATTTGATGGCATCCTAGAAGGAATCCCATGTAGGGGCCACCAAAAACATTTCATATTCCTCTATGACCCTTTTCTTAGAGTAAGTATCCCACCAATCTTTAACATGGGGAACGACCTTGAGGAGTGAAAAAGTGATCTTTTCCCTATCAAAAAAATTGTGGACCGAAAAATACCCTTCGAGCAGATTCAACCATTTATCTACAACATCTGCATCTATCAGTCCTTCAAATAATGGAATATCAAAATTTACCTGTACCTTGAAGGGGGTTGCATGGATGCTTGATGAAGATGCTTCTCCTATGGCCAACCGTCGAAGGATCTACGTGAAGTTGTCCATCATTTTGTTCCTTTTTCGCGCGAGGGATTCCTCAAGAATTTTTTTAATAGGATCTCCTGCTCCATCATCTTTCTTTTCATCCCCCATGGGTTGTTTTCAGGCTTGGCACAATTGATCTTGCAGTGGCTCAATTGGTTAGAGTCCCAACTTCTTGTACCTAGATCTTGTTGGGGACATGCACGAATACAAATAAATGAAGAGAAGACCGCTTTGATACCACTGATCCAGATTTAGTAGTGGAACAAAATGATTAACATACTGAATACAATAAACATAGAGATATTAAGAATAACATAAATATCCAGTGAACAATATCTTTTATTGAATAATGAAATAGGCTGAAACTGTAAAACTGTAGAATTGAAACACTTGCTCGAATGGTGGTAGCTATATCTGAGAAGAGATGTGGTTGCTACACACATCCATATGAGAAGAATGATTTAAAATGAGGTTCTAGAGGCATTTTTGATCTTACTCATGAATTCTAAAAACCTAGACATCCAAAAACCTAACCCTAGGAGGTGAAACGTCAAAAGTCATGTGGGCCCCTATGGGTAAGTTGGTACCTCAACTTCCTGGGGTCGTAACTTTTGCATACGAACTCCATTTTAGGCGCGTGATATCCTGTTGGAAAGGTATTTAAGAGAGCTTCACATTCCACCATCAAAATATAAATCAGTCAATAGTTTGACTATGGTGATAAAAAAAAACACTATTTAGGCCTCCAAAATGGCTTTGGAAGTACAAGAATATGTGCTGACATGAAAACATAAAAAATAATCCATTTGGATTAGGTGAGAGGCCACCTATATCGACTTGGAAGATGTGTAGGGATTCAAATATCCCCAGAAGTGTAGAACCCACAATTACAAAGAACTACAGAAGAACGTGTTGAACTAAAAATGGACAAGAGGAGCCAATTGGAATAGGTGGGTGGCCACCAATAGCCAACTGGATCATTTCCTTCCTAGAACATTTGATGAAAATTCTTAACACCATCATACATTTTATATCATGTTCGACAATCCGAGGATCCACGCCTGGCATCTCCTCATAGGTCCAAGTGAAATGTCATGAAATTCCTTAAAAAGGGTGTTATAAAGCTCAATTTATTGAGGAGAAAAATCTACACCAATCAAGATGTTTTCCACGACACCTGGTTTGACTAATATATCAATGGGAATCATCTTCTATATGTTCACCAAATTCCCTTATACACATCACAAGTTAGGATGGGGCATTGTTACCATTCGACATTAGCAAGTGAAACTAGGCTTTGAATGTCTACCTTGAATGTCTCCAGTTCAGGGAGGAAAAATGATATGTGATGCATATCTTCCCATGGTATTTCAGAATCGATCATGGATTCAAGGATAGCCTCATTAGAAGGAAACTTAGCATCCAAGAAATCATGTGAACTAGGAGGGTTGACGACCCAAATGGGTGAAGTGAATGGATCATATTCCATATAGTGATGGAAAGTTTGATAATCATGTAGGGCTATTGATTGGATATCCTGGTGATAAATCTAAACCAAACTCAATGACATACTTGATCCTAATGAATCAATCATAGATGAATGAGGTACTACCCAAGGGTCCTGATTGACAACAAAAATGTTAGATGGAAGAAAGTGTTGACACACCTGATTCTTGATAGAAATATATGTTGACGACAAACTTTGTGATTCAATAGTACCCAATGAAATCATACATATAAGAGTCAAGTTAACAGAACTGATAGGTGGAGGGAAGGGAAAATTTACCATGATATATGAATATTTGAACATACGAACATCAATACTATCAAAAACATCCTTGGAATCAATGACAAATGGAACATTTGCACTAGTGTTAGTTCATGAATTAGGTGTACAATACTCCAATTGATCTATGGTAACCAATTTTCCCCGATGAGGAAAATGGAGGACTCTAAATACTAAAGACTCAACTATCGTCATCACATAAAACCAACTACGCCATGAAAAAATATTATAGTCTAAAGGAGAATCTTCTTCAAATTCAATTGAAATAGTATTTCCACCTAATGCAATTGGAAAGTCGACAATGATTCCCCGAGGCTTAAATGTATTTCCATGAAATTAATTCAACATGGTGTTAAACTCGATAAGTTGTGGAGAACTTAAGGCTCTCCAACAATACAAATAAATAATGCAAGCAAAGGCTCCTTCACCAACAATGAATCTAAATATGTTTGTTCCAAATGAAGATACTTAGATCTAGAAAGTAGTGTGATGAGGAAGCCTTGGCCGACTCTATTCAATGTAAAATGTAACAAGACAAGTGTTTGAGGGATCAACTTTGCCAATTTTGGTCAACATTTCTTTGCAGTACATAGGGAAACTCTAAAATACCTCTAGGGTAGACATAACACAAGGTGCTTAAGCCAAATCCTCAACAATATAGTAATTGTGAGAGGCTCGCACATTGAGGTTGTACATAGAACTTATTAATGCACATTTTGGGAGGTGAAGAACCATATCATTGGATGGATTCTCTATCTATAGAGAGACACTTGGCTGGGATGAAGATGGATCCTTATCTGGAGGACCACTCTCAGTACTATCATAATTACTATTTCTAGTCTAAATATTAACTTCGTGGTCACACATGTAGATGTTTTCATTTGTGGTATTTCCCCCTTGTATATGTGTAGGGTGCATTGCAACCATTTGTTGTTGTTGTGGGGTAAAAGGATTTGTTAGGACAATGGGTTGTTGTTGGGAATTCTTGTGAAGTTTCGAGGGAACTTGTCATAAAGAATCTAGGTAGTAGAAACATCACATAAATCTTGTGAGAGAGAAAAGAGAAAGAGATACAAGATTGAGAGAAAGAATGAATTGTATTAACTTAACGTCATAAATGAGTAATGCACATGTAAATATATAATCTAAGAGAAGCAATGCACCAATCTCATAGAGTACATGCACCATAGGAGCGATCTAAAGGAGATTTGGATACTAACTCACTGTAACGAGAGTCAATTGATAGCTAGTCTTAGTTAACTATTTAAGTGGAAACAAATTAATTGAGTGACAAGTGTGGAGAACGAGAATAGTGAATTCATGCAAAGGAAGTGTGCCCTCATGCCTTAAAATATAGGAAATAGATACATGAGTGGTCATCTACTAGTCAATTGAGATCAATTGTTGTTGAACTGAAGTCCTAACTGAAGTGACAATGCACCCTACTTTTTAGGAAGCACATTATTTTTTAGGAAATATCCCCAAAAATAGGAGACCCTCTTGGTGACTATAAATTCCTAAAAAATAGGAGACCCTCACAATGACTAGAAAAAAGAATTACTAGGTGAGTGTGTAATTTCTCCAACACCCCTCCTGAATACTACTAGGGTGTAATGAAGAATGGGTCTTGGCTACTAGGCCATGTTAGGTACCCATTTTACAATGCATCTAATTTAAAAGTGAGGAAAGAGGGAAAACCTCATGGGAACCCCCCTCAAAGTACGATGAAAGTGAGATCCACCATGTGGCAGGTAGACACTGTCCAAAACCAAGAAAAGATGAGAAGCCAATGAAGCATGATTTGATGATAACAAATCATAATCTGCTTCATTGAGTGTGTTGAAGATAAAATGTTGTAGCTAATACTAGCTGAAAACAATAAGATCTGTCTAGACATTAAGGCTCTAGCCTACACCAATATGGTCAAGCTAGTTAGAGTTCTTCCAAAACATAGAAGAAAACACCATAAAGTCCATCAAAATAGTGGTGAATGGAACTATAAAGGAGACATAATCATTCAATTAAAGATCAATGAGAATGGTTCCCATGTATCATGGATGAAACACATCTGTAGGATGTCCTAAATTTTTTTCTCAAATGATACCATGACCAACCATCAATCCAACCACAAACAATCCTCAAAGTTGGTACCTTTCCAATATGTTTTCATATACGCCTCTTCACCAATGAGTTGAAAGAAGAGGAATTGAAAAAAGGCCATGGATACTTGACAGGAAGAAAATGCTGTCTCCGATCATGATATTGAGGATGTCAATATGTGGAGGATGTAGACCCTGAAGTTGATGCCGAAGAGTTTGTTGTCGCAAAAAACTCTGATGCTGGTGCTGAAGAATCTAATACTAGAATCTCTAATGCTAAAGTTGATGCTGAATCTAGCAATGAAAGCTCCAAAGTTGTATCAATAACAGGTGTAGGTGGTGGCTACTGCAACTCAACAATAGAAGAGTAATATGATGTGATGGACTCTTGTGTTGGAAAAAAATGATTCCGAATGGAAGAAATATCAATACAACTTGCTAATGGCAATGAAGTCCCAACAAAACCAAGTCTGTCTTTTGTTGGTCTCATCACAAGCTGAATGGGATGTGCAATCCCCTGTCCATTCTTACTAATTCCACCACCAGTGTATCCCATCTGATGCATCAATTTAAACCCAATACCACAAGTTTTGAATAGAAATCTTGGATTTCTATTGCTCACCTAGAAGTTTGCTAACTTCTTTGACAAGTTTTAAATTCAGACTCTAAAGGGTGGAGATAATTACATCTTTGTCATCCATTACAATGGTTCTGCCCCAATGCATGATATTTAGTGAGATATTCCTGTTGGAGTAGAGATCCAAGGTTTTGTTGATTTGTTGCATGCAAATAGAGATCTAACAAAACATTCATATCTCCTAAAATGTGATGTGGGTATTGGATATTGTTGGTGACATTGATCATCCCTTTGTAGGGTGTTTCTCTATATAAAATTAGATGTACCAATATCACAGATTCAAAGATATCGCTGATGGATCCATGACAACTATAGATCTGATAAAACAACTTTATCTCTTAAAATACAATGTGGGTATTGGAGATTTTTGGTGAGTGTGAGCATCCATAGGCAATGCGTCTTAGCAAAAAAAATAAGATTTACACATATCGTGGATTTCGATATATGTCTGATGGATCTATGGCACATTGAGCTTGGAGTTGCGATTTTCAATCTAATGAAGTTTCCAAGACAAATTCACACCATTAAGAGAGAGTAAGAAACACAATCTAGCTAAAGAATATTACAGGATTGTGGGTGTAAGAAGTTGAGATGGCGATAATTCTGTTCTTTCTGACTACATCTTCCTCTTGAACTTGCAAATAAAATTATTATACACTTTCTCCTAGCAACAAAGCCCTGATACCATGTGAAGTTTTGTGGAAACTTGTCACAAAGAATCTAAATAGTAGAAAAATCACATAAAGCTTGCGAGGGAGAAAAGAGAAAGAGAGACAAGCTTGAGAGAAAGAATGAATTGTATTAAGTTAACTTAATAAATGAGTAATACACATGCAAATATATAATCCAAGAGAAGCAATGCATCAATCTCATGGAGTACATGCTCCACAGGAGTGATCTAAAGGATATATGGATACTAACTCACTATAATGAGAGTCAACTGCTAGCTAGTCTCAGTTAATTTTTTAAGTGGAAACCGTTTAACTGAGTGACAAGTGTGGAGACCAAGAATAACATATTTATGCAATGTAAGTGTGCCCTCATGCCCTAAAATATAGGAAATAGATGCATGAGTGGTCATCCACTAGTCAAATGAGATCAACTGTGGCTGAACTCAAGTCCTAAATGAAGTGACAATGCGCCCTACCTTTTAGGAAACACCCTAATTTTTAGGAAATCTCCTAAAAAATAGGAGAGCCTCTCGGTCACTAGAAATTCCTAAAAAATAGAAGACTCTCACAGTGAATAGAAAAATGAATTACTAGGTGAGTCTGTGATATCTCCAATAATTCTGTTGGGGTAAGTATCGGTGAATGCCATCCATCTTAGGACACTTGCGAGTAGTATGATCTATAGTGTATATTTTTCACATGAATTTCATTTTCTTTAGCTCACTAGTGCCTCTCGCATTAGAATTTTGATTGGGGCCAGTCCCTTTCCTAGTAGTAGAATTTGTCTTCTTATTCTTTTTTTTTAACTCTAGGTTGTTGAGCATTCTTAATATTGGTGGATTGTAACGAATGATTATCAAAGGTTTGGGTGGGGAATGAGGCATTTTGCGATGTTGGTGCAGTGGTGGGAAGATTGGAAGACATGGTCATCCAACCCATTTGACTTGCCAACTTGCTAGCATAAGTATGGGAAAAAGAAACCAATCACACCATCGACATGTGGTCTTAGAGTAGGTTGTGAAGGATTTATGGACGATCGAGGAGCATAAGGTATCAACTCATACAATGTTTCAGACTAAGAATAAATCAAATCTAGATGTTAAGTGCGCAGTATAACTTTTTCTTCAGCTAAATCTCTCGGCATAGCTTCATCTTTCATGATATTAGGAAATAAAGACTTAACAAACCAATCCGTGATAAGTTTTTCTAGAATTATAGCTTTGATGAGCCTACACTACCATCTCCACTCCACTCATGGATATGACTAGAGTAGTGGTATTTGGAGGTAAATATGTCAAAAGTTCGGTTCCAGTTTCATAATGGACCGAAAGTTGGAAATGGGTAAAAAAGGCCATCACTAGGGATGCAAACTCATGAAAGGAGGCACTTGGTAAATCAATGTACCATTTTGTAGTGTTCCTGGTCATGGTTTACTGGAAAATATGAAATCTAATACTCTCATCCACTATGGAGTTCAAAGAACACCATAGGTGAAAGGTCATAATGTGGGTAGAAAGATATTATCCATACTTTCCATCAAGCTTGGGTATGTCTGATGGTAATTTTGTAGGAATAATTGACCAATATGGTTGATTCTTGATGGTTTCGTTTTTCAAATGGGATAAATATAGTAATTTTAAGGCATCCAAGAATGGTAGCCAAGGGTTGGAAAATGTATTATGATGGATAGATCGCGAACCTTGAGGTCCTGATGAAATTGTAGATGCCCCCAACCCATTTCTCACAATAGAATTATTGCATCTAAGAGACTTACTAGCCCTAGGATCATTAATGCCCCTAGTGACAGTATGAAAGCTAGCTATTGAGAAAAACCTAGTATTAAAGCTCCAAACAAAGGAAAACCTACATTAGGTGTAGCCAAACTACCTATGGGTATGTCAAAAGCACGAGGAAACCTACTAACAACATTGAAATCAAGGATTTATGCCCCATCAAAAATGAAATCGGATGTAGGAACCCATAGAGTTATAGGGGGCAGACTAAAGATAGTTGAATTGGTGGAAGGAAGAGATGTTGTTAGCGATACTCCCTCAAAAGGAGAACCTGATGCCTAAGGCATACATGTGGAAGTGATTATTAAAATGATTGGTGGAATCAAAGAAGAAATTATGGCTCCTCTAGACACATTGGGTGAAGTAGGAATAGGTCCTCCCATAGTGGATGACCCATTGATTCCCGACATTGTGTGAGAACTATTCAAAAAGGAAAAAGGGTCACCAAAACAAAATCTGTCCAATGAAACAAGTAAAAGGGTCTAAAGGATCTATCAAAGGGGAATTGAAATGAAAATGGATTATTTCATCAGTGACTTCAATATCAACATGTTCAACTTCCTCCGAATCTAACGTGTGAGTCTCAATAACTCTTTTTGTATCATTCGATGCAGACATTCGTTTCCTTATAGCTGATGATTCCTCAGTCTTAGGAGAAAACCCTTGCTGCCTATGAGAGAAACAAAGAGGTTGGTTATCCATGGTGAAATATGTGTTTCAAATGAAATAAAAACAATCCTAGGGCAAATAGACACAACTACATAGCACACCCTAGCAAATATGCATGCTTCAAGTAACAAGCAAGTGACAATCAAATGGGCCTTCCGAAAACCAAAATTTCAGAGTGATGATATCCCCAAAACATGGCTAGTGAAGGTGTGAGGGAAAATTATTGTAACCTTCATGAAAACATCACCCAAGGTGCAGTACCCTCATGAAATGGATAAAAAAGGCCTTGCTAAATATGAAAAATAATGAAAGGAGACACTTGGTAACTCAATGCACCATTTTGTGGTGCTCCTATTTAGGGTTTGGTAGAAAATATGCAATATAATACTATCATCCACCAAGGAGTTTGAAGAACACCATAGGTGAAAGGTCATAATATGGGTAGAAGGATCTTCTCTAGACTTTCTATCAAACCTGGGTATTTTTGATGGTAATTTTGTAGGAATAACCAACCAATATGGTTGATGCTTGATGGGGTCAATTTTCAAATGGGATAAATATGGAATTTGAAGGTATCCAAGAATGGTAATCGAGGGTTAGAATATGTATTCTGATGGATAGATGAAGGAACTTGCAATCCTGATGAAATCATAGATCCCCCCACCTCACTACTCATAGGAGAATTACTACCCCCAGTGACAGTAGGAAAGCTAGTTGCTAGGATAAATCCAAGATTAAAGATTCAACTAAAACCAAATACTGGAACTAAAACCATGGATTTTTCCCTTGTTGAAAATGAAATTGGACATAAGAACTTGTGGATTCATAGGGGGCATATTAAAGATAAGTAAACTAGTGGAAGGAAGAGATGTGACCATCAGTACTCTCCAAAAAGTAACACTTGATGCCTAAGGCATAGATGTGGGAGTGACCATTGCATTAAGTGGTGGAATGGAAGAAGTAAATGTGGATCCTCTAGAAACATTGGGTGAATTAGGAATATGTCCTCCAATAGTGGATGACTCACTGATGCTCGCCATTGTGTGAGAATTGTTAAAAAAGGAAAAAGGGTCACCAAAACAAAACCCACCCAACAAAACAATTAAAAGGGTCATAAGGCTCTATCAAAGGTAATAAAAAAAAGAGGATTATTTTCATTAGTGAATTTTATCTTGACATGTTCAACCTCCTCTAAATATGATGTGTGAGTCTCAATAACTGTGTTTGTGTTGTCTGGTGTAGACAGTCACCCCCTTATGACCAACGATTCCTTCATCAAGAGTAAACATTTCCTTCCTTTGAGAGCAAAGAAGAGGTTGGTCAACAATGGTGAAATATGTGTTTTAAATGAAATAAAAAAATCCTAGGAAAAATAGACACAACCATAGATCACACCCTAGAAAACATACAAGCTCCAACAAACAAGCAATTGACAATCAAATGGGCCTTCCCAAAATCAAAATTTTAGGCGAATGAAATCCCCAAATATTGGCTGGTGAAGGTAAGAGATATAGTTACGGTAACCTTCAAGCACAAATATCCTTAGGTGAAAGTACCCTCATGAATATGGACACCCTCTAGGGAAGACGAAATTGAGATTATATGTCTGCCTTGGGTACCACAAACATTTCCTTCTTGTAGTCACCCATGTGATTTCCTAGGAAAATTCACTATGGATACCACTTCACAATAAATGAATGAGTAGAATAGTGATGGGTTAGGACTACACATATGGGAAGGGAAACAAAGCCCAAAATATTAGAGAGAAGTGCTACCACTTCACTCCAAAACCCATGTACATGTATAATCCTACAAACACCAAAACAAGTAAAGAGGGGATATAACTCCACATGCTTTTAGTGAAATCTCGTGCTTAACACCTATGTTAGAGGTGCTTCCCAACAAATGCTCCTTTATAATAATGGAATTTTACACTCATTAATCAATTCCTAGTTTGGCAATTTGACCTTGGAGAATTAATTCTCCAACCCTACACCAAGGCCCTAGAACTTAGACTAAAATGTGTTTGCTATAAAGAAAATGTCTAGTTCTTTTTATATTAACATTGCTTTTACATATGTTGTTTTCTCAAGTTATGGAATGAAATTTGGTGATGTTCTTGACTCTTTGAATCAAGTGAATTTATTAAGGTGATAAAAATGCAAGAAAATGCAATTTTTGTTTCTATCCGATCACTACTTCTTTGTGCATTGAAATCTGTCGGCACTACGACGATTTCTCGATGCACTTTCGTCGGCCATCCGACACAACCTGGTTATTAGTTTTGTCAGTGTATTCATGTTGGATATTCAACGAACATACAGACGCTGGATATCCGACAACCTGTCGTCGACTATACCAACAACCCTAAGGGTAAAAAAAACATCGAAATTAGACATTGTTTCTAACAATTATGTGTCAGAAGTTCGACATAAAGATACATCGAATATCCTATGTCCTTACGGCCAATACTTTCGAACATGCTGTCTTATATTTGACGACCATGAGTGTTTCATGTCCAATGATACAACAGTACCGCCAGCGGTGGTGCCATACCTATGATGACCATTGTGGTCAATCCCAACATCGGATAGCCAATGTCCTCTTTTGGTCAATCACCGACGATATCATTTTACCTTCGACAGAGGTTCCATACCTTCGACGATTGGTAATGTTGGTCAGACTGTTAGATATCCGACGACCTCCTTCAACGAATATCCAATGGTTTTACAGTAACTACGAAGGGGGTGCCATACCTCCGATGGTTAATACTGTCGGTTCAGGTGTCGGAGATCCGACGACATTAAAAAAATAAAAATCCAGGCTTGAAACCAAACTACGATGCTAGAAAAACCGCCTCCTCAAATATATAGTGTAAGAGGTCAAAGTATATTGTTGATGCCATCTCTCACCATGGGGAATAACATTAAAATCTTAGTGGAAAATATCCAAAATTGAAGAAATAACCTAAGCTCCCATTCCCTCAAACTACAATATGAACTAGGTAATGTTTGCTAGAGACCACAAAGGAAAAATCCTACATTGTCTCAGCTTCAACATAGAACTTGTAATGCTAAACCTTAACAATGGTTGGCCAAAATGGAAAGTGCAAGTGCATAGAATGAGGTAGTTCAAGTGCACTATACAACCTTACATGAGTTCCCACCGTTGGATTATATTGGAGGGTTGTGGAGATAGGCATCATATGCATGCAGTGACAATATTAACTCATCTTTCAAGACATAGTACAATATGGATAGGTGGACCCATAGACATCAATAAATAAACCCATTGAATACCAATGGAATTGATAGGGTGATGGGTGACAATGTATGGGTTAATTTATAATGTTCATAACTCATATATGCTCAAAAATCAAGCATGATTATACATTAAGGTTTGGCATGGTTGAAACCCTGGTTTCAACTTTATGAGAAAATTATTTTTATGAGTGCTTATCACTTAGGCATGGGAAGAATCGAATTCCAATCATTGAGATGCTTATATTTAGGGCTGAGTGGGAATACTTGTTTTATATATATTTGAAGGGGGCTACCTCTGAGAGATTTTCATTAACACCAATGTAACATGGGTGCATGCCCACACTTTGGGGACACATTTATGGATACTAGGGATGTCAAGAATGTACCAATAACACTTGGTATCCATGGTGAGATGACCTTGGGGATGTACCCTGCAAATAGGTATGTCCACAAATGTACCCTATTAGTCAAGGTACCTCTGGACGAGCCCACTGTCGAGGCATCACTTCTCAATTTTAAAAAAATGGGGAAGTTTAATTTTTCTCTTACTCACATGCAGTGCATCCCACTAATTTTTTAGAAAACTATAAACCCTAAGAAACACCCTAACCCAAAATAAAACATCACTTTGAAGACCGGCTGATTGATGGCGAGCAATGGGTTCATATTTGGTGGATGAAAACTTGTAACGACAAAGGAATTTTGTTACCTTTTCATTGGATTTACTTTGTAGACATTGGAGAGGTCTACTAACTTGGATCTCTAGGTTTATTGGTATCCAAAAACTTGTGACAGTAGTGGATTTTTTCTCACTTCCCACTAGAATGTTGACTTGAAACCTGTAACAATAATGTTTTTTGGGGATTCCCAGAATCCGCCTACAAATCATTGGAGAGGAATTTCCTCAAGCTTACAACTTGGATTTGAATCTTGGAAATTCTTTGTTTCTTATTCATCATTAACTAGTGATAAAACATCTAATGTTTTTAATATTTTCAAATTTCTAGAGAGTATATTTTTCTATATTTTGGGTAAGGTTCCTTATGTTGGGGTATTACCTCCTATATACCATAACGTATGGTGAACATGATCACACTCTCCAAATGTATTGTGCATGCCCCACAAACCTACATCCCCTCACACTAGAAACTTGTTATAACATTGATTAACACACTTCTATTAATACAGTTGAAAATAAGGTTCTCACTTCTCTACTAAGAATCTCCTAAAGTTTAGCCAGGTTAGCATGTTAAGTATGAAGTTCCACTCTATTTTTTCATAAGCCAAGTATTCATGAACAAATTGAGAATTGCAAAAGTAGTGGTGGGCTACGAATTTATCTATGTATTTGTGTTCCTGTAGAGTTCTCCTATATTTGGAGTTTGATGCTTCTTTGAGTTATATATATTTCTATGAAATTACCTTATCTCCTTTCATATTCCTCAATTTTTGGTAGAATCTCAACTTGCACTCAACCTCGCAGGGTGGTTTCTATGTCTGTTTCTCATCGTGTAGTAGAGGAATTGGATGTGACAATTGGAGAAGAAGTTGGATATAACATTCAGTTTGAAGATTTCATCGGTATAAGAATATTTTGAAGTAACCATGCATAGGAAAGTCTGGTAATTAACACATTATTCTTGGAATTTTCCTTAAGTTGCCACTAGCAATAGTTTCTTAAAATTCGATTGCAATATTACAATATAATGTTTTTCAACTTTGAGTGCCAACTTATTTGGAACATATCATGTTTTGATTGGATGTGCGATACTTTGCTAAATAACACAATCCAACCGAATACGAAACTTTTCTACTTGTTTTCATGATGTGAGATGCTTTTCCTTTCTATCGTATATTGTCACTCACTCATTTATTACAAATATGTCGATCTTTCACATCCAAGGTTCTATATTGTTTCACTTTAGTTGTTTCCCCTGTCCATCTCTTTTAAGTTTTAATTGGTTATTTTGGATATGGAATTGCGATTTAACATCTAGGGTTCTATTTTGCATGTTTTAGTTCCCCCCCCCTCCATCCATTTTAAGTTTTAATTGGTTATTTAAAGAATACATATTATTTAAACCTTGTTGTTATGAGTGAAAAATTAGAGGCATAAATTCAAGCATATTTTAATGGGGAACCTCTTATGAAAGTACCTAGAAGGTTACATCCAGTTGAGATATTATTCAATCAAGAACCTGAGAAAAATCACTTAGAAGAAACAATTACGATGGTTGTTCAAATACACATAAATGAACCAACCGAGGACAAGCTTATTTTCCTCACCGGGGAGGAAGAAATAGAAGATGCTTGTAGAAAAATTGCAAGAGAGGTACAAAATGTGGGTGATCAGGATGGTCCTCTAAATTTGTTCCTTTATATTCAACCCTTCCTCCATCCATGCAACAAAATATATTTGACCCATCTCCACCACCCACAAAGGAGGATGGTCATCCAGGAAGAAAAGTAGCGGTATCCACTGACATTGCAGAAAAATCGTTGACTATTGATGGCATCATGTATGTGATTGATCTTAGTTTTTCAAAATAGAAAGTGTATAACCCTTAAGTGCGTGTAGTGTATCTACTTGTTTCTCCTATTTCAAAAGCAAGTGCTCATGAGAGAGTAGGTTGAACTAGACGTACACAACCTAGAAAATTTTCCAGACTGTACACATAAATATGTTTTTAGAATGGCCTTCAACTACAAATGTATCTTAGATTTTGTGATTAAATGTTGCAAATGTAGTTCTTACCCTGAAAAAGCTAGGGATTGATGATTTGGTGCATTTTGATTTTATGGATCCTCCTACTCCAGAGACTTTGATGCGTGCATTAGATATTTTGAACTATTTGGGTGCATTGGATGAACATGGGAATTTGAGATATTATGAGTGAATTTCCACTAAACCCACAAATGTCCAAGATTCTAGTCGTTAGCCTTGAGTTCAATTACTATAATGACTTAGTTTTATATTGTCATTATATAAAGGTTAATTTTATTTTTTTTCCTTACTGGGGTGGGGGATTAGTTTTTTGTTTGTATTTATCTTACTTAGCTTAGGAATATTCTGGTTGGTGTGTGACCTAGATTATTTAAGTTTAGCAATAATGTAGATAATTGCAGTTCTCTATGCACCACTCATGGTGAATGTGGTGTGGTATCCATAGTAAACCCTTTGGCGTGGAATATTGTGCCTCATCTAGGGGGTGTTTAACTAGGCACATGCTAGAACAGAACTAGCCAGATTCCCAACAACATTGGTGACAACCAATTAAGCTAACCCCTTAGATTCACAACTTCTACAACTTTAGAAGGAATTTGGATTTGACAGACACCGGGATCAAAAACTTTGTGGCTACTTGCTATGAACATTTCATTGAATCATATTGCACTGTATGTAGATTTCAAGAAGATAATTGAGTCAAATATAACTATTCTAGATCTATCTTTACAATGGATCTATTAAGCATTGAGAGGGATCAAATCCCTTGAGGTGATTTTTTTTTTTGAGGGATGAATAACTCGAGGTTTTCACCTCAAGATATTTGTTCCCTCTCGATGCTTGATAGATCTGGGAGTTAATATGGATATAATATAGTTAAGTATATATTTATTTGCACTAATTGTATATGGAATAAAAACCAATTTCTTTATTTTTTATTATTTTGTCTTCATACCTGCCCCTTGTCCCCCTAAATTTGGTAGATATCTCTCTCCCATACTTGAAACTTACCATTCTCCCCTACCAAAGACCTTGGTATTGGTCCAAAGATGACTTGGATCATGATCATGCATACATTAATTTTTTTTTTGGTATTCTTTTTGGTTGATTCCAACATTTTCTTGCACACTAGTTTTACCGTTGAAGATCCAAATTGGAGATGATTTTTTTTTTATAAATACAAGGGATCTCAAAGTTTCTAACAATATGAGAGAGTTCATTTAGTTCACATCATGACAAGATACAAGATCAAGTTGTGTAGCACTAATTTTAAAAGTCACAAGTACTATCTTAATTTAAGGAAGGCAATGCTCGTAGGCTATTTCATGTAGGTGGCTCATCGAGAGTAGAGTGGACATTATCTCAAAGTAAACTATAACCAGGTGTGAAAAAAATATTTGATTGACATGATCTTATGAAGTTAATTGCAAGTGTGAATTTTGTTTTCTTCTATCATATGCACATGTTCTGATGTATATTTTCATTTATTTTGTTATATGTGTTCTGACTATTTATCCTGATTTACAATACATAGTCTGTTCAGTTGCATCCTTCAACCCGTGTTAATAACCAGCCATAATGGGTCCTATACAATGAGTATATGTTGACAAGTAGTAATTTCATTCGTATCGTCATTGGTGTTCAAGGAGAGTGGTAAGCACATACTATCTCCTTTTTGTTTGTTTGTGGGTTGATCTTACTTTTGTAAATAATTCCATTTATGTCCTATAATTTCACCTCATTGTAACAGGATAATATATATCGCTCCTCATTATTACAACCATGGGAATTTTTCTCAGTGTGAGTATAGTGTATCCTGGAGAGGTTTTATAACAAGCGTGAAAGGGACAAATCAATTCATAGTAAAAAGAGTAAAAGAACTGTTTTTAAATCAACTGTATGTTACCTAATCTATGCTCTCTATTCCTCTAAGAGAGTTAAATACATATGATTTTGGGAGGCTATGTTGTTGACTGATGGTACAGACTAAACCATATGGAATGAGCTTGTTCATTGGAGAAATCGTATGCCATTTTAAACTAAGTTTTTGTTATTGTTTACATCATCTTGTTTTTTCAAAACAATGTATTTAGGAACTTCTTATGGAAATTGGGGTTTTTGCCCAATTTATTATGGAAAAGACCCAAAACCTCTCTATACACTAAGGGACCACCATTATCACAAACAATTTTGAGAGGTGGACCAAAGAAGGAAAATATATGTTGTAGAAAGGATACAACATGTTCTGCCATAACATTCATTAACGAGACAACTTTGGGCCACTTCATGAAATAGTCAATTGTAGTAAGGATAAAATGAGATCATTAGAAAATTTGTGGAAATGGGGCCTATGAAGTCTATCCCCCACTTGGTAAAGGGGAAATAATTGCTCACTAGGTTCAGGGGCACACCTAAAAACTTCTTCTTGCCACTTACTCGTTGGAAACAATCACATGATCTCACAAACATGAAATAATTGTGAAACATGGAGGGCTAATAGAAACCATAACACATAATTTTATACACAATAACTTTAGTAGGGAAATTCCCACTAGTATGGAATTGCAAATGAACACCATCCTGAAATTTCCATAGTATATATTTGGCCTGGGACTTAACAGCACATCAAAACAACATACCTTCAACATGTCTATGGACCAACCAATTGTTCTACATATCATACTTAGTACTTTCTAACTTTAGTCTCCTCTTTTCATTGGCCTACAAATGGGAAGGGCATTGTTGGTTTCACAGGTACAAGATGATGTCCTAGTACCAAGGGTCAACAATTGCATCATAGTCAATATCAAAACATTCCATTAAAAAAACAACAACCAATGAATCCTCATCCTCTTGGATATTACAATTTTTATCATGAGCATTTTAAGCCAAAAGAAGAGATAAATACTTACCTCATACAATCTTAGTAACCATGATTTGAAGATCAAATTCTCGATTTTTGGCAAGGCAATTTGTCCTTCTTGCAGAAAAAATTAGGACAACAACTACTTGACAAAAAGAAGAGGCACTTCCTACTTCCATATCAATCACTAATAAATTGAAGGTGGTATAGATTTATGGGTGAGAACACATAACCAAAGTGAGGTACTTGATTTTCCTAGTGGTAGGTTTCACTTTCTTATTAAAAGGAAGTGTATTCTTGACTTCACTCATGCAAGTGTGACCAAGTTGTTCCATTGTTACTTTGGACATGATGTTGGGACAAGAACCTCCATCAATAAAAAAAGAATATGCAATTTTTCATTAGAATTTTTTTATTCTCTTAATTTTTGTTCTTTCCAACATTTCCTTGACTTATTTTACACATATTTGGGTCTAAACTAATTTTGGATTGTCTAATTTCTAGTCATTGAAATGTATATTCATCATATTGTTCTTCTTCTTTGATGAAAACTACAATATGGGGAACTTTTTATCTTTTCCACTTTCTCTAGAAACCATAAAAGGCTCACAAGTCATTGCATCACGAGCTTCAACATATAAATTACACCAATTATGAGAAAAATATTCTTCAGACTTAGCAGGATTTGGTCTTGTCAAAATCCTAAAGGTAGAATTTGAAGCAAGTTTAGGATCTAAAGTTATCTCATTCTCAAATTAGATAATCTAATTATGCATATGCTACATCATTTGTAACATGACAAACATGTTGGTTTTGGGACCAAAATTGCCAAAGAATA
>ML808785.1:0-22048 GCA_009831015.1 Picea engelmannii
CTTTAATATTTTCCTAAAGTCAATTTAGAACATCTATTTTTACTTAATTAATTAATATCACTTTATAAACATTACCTTTTCCACCCAAAATGACATCAAATAATCATTTAATCCCATTTTTTCATCGACTATGGTCTAAGGGAATCAGATAGACCACTAATTCATCCTTCTAGAACGATCATTTGGAAGGGGGCATTACATCATCATGGTCGCATTATTGGTAAATAACCACATCATTGACCCCTCATTGAACCATAACGGGATCATCCTTGTAGGGATAGGTTCTTCTTGTGTTTATTCTCTCTAAATGAGGTGGAGAGCCTCATATTCTTCTTCGACTAAATGGTCTGCCTTGATGGAGATGACATGAGAAACTCCCAAAGCGACAAGAGTGAAGGTGGAAGCAAAGATGCCGAGCTCCTCTTGGAGCCAATCAAACAAGGATCGAGCATCCTCCCATGAGTTTCTTCAATTATGTTCCCATATTATCCACCTTGGGGTTTGCAGTGGCGATAATGGCGTAGAAAGGCATCGAGCATATTGATTGGAGGCAACTCATGGCAGAGGTGAATGTTCTAAGCTTCAGTGGGGTGCCCATGAATAGGATTTTGGGTGGCAATGTGGTGGAAGAACTAAATTCATATATCCTTATTGGTCTCATTGGATTTGAGGACGATTAGATCAAAGAATTTTATTCTAGGATACAACCTCATCTTTGGATCCACCTCTACATTCCTCTGGAACTCGATGTAACCCAACAACAACCAAATATTCAATTTATGTGTTCACATGGCACATTCTACTACAAATTTTCACACACACTCTACACAAGCATCAAATAATTCCATTGGACATAAAATATCATACTCTCTCTACCCTACTCCTATGTCTAAGCCTGCATAAGAATACATCCTCACAAATCTTATCTTCCTAGGCTCTCCCATGAGGGATTCAAGATAAGACAAGATATGATACTAAATTAAACATTATGAGAATCATAAGAGAGAGTACACAGTAACTTATTACATTAGAGAACACGTTCATTTATACAATATTGAGTAGAGTGTTGAACTTATGCTTATACTGAGATGGGGGGGTGTGAATAGTATAAGATAATTTTTACTTTAAATGAGAATTCATCAATCATTCATTAACTTTAAGACAAAAAATGCATGTAAACTCAAATCATAGTACACAAAGTTTAATTTGGAAACCCTTGTGGGAGAAAACCATAAAAACTTATCTTTATAAAAAAATTGTAGGAACCAACCTACAAGAGACACCAGTCTCTTCAGCTGAGCACCAAATCAGCAAGATAGTGTGTAGGCAACAACCTACTAGAGACACTAATATATTCATCTAAGCACCAACTTAGCAAGATACTATGTAGGCACCAACCTATTGGCGACACCAATCTCCTTAGTTGAGCACTAACTCAATAAGACATGTATAAGCAAAAATATAATATATTCATATACAAAATACTCATGACTTCACCTACATGCTTCATAATTCATGCATCTCACAGTGTCATCATACCCTTATATTTCATGCTCTAGTGCCTCTCCTTGCTTCATATTCCAGAAATAACTTCAAAACCTAGTCAAATTTACCCTTCATGCCCTAGAGAACCTCATAGCATCATTTCCATAATATAATTCCATATTACAGCATCACAAACTCAATTCCTTACTTCTTCAATACCACAAATCAAAGTCCAATGTTCCCTTTAGATATTTGAATATTCTTTTTACTTCTTGCACATGTTTCTCCTTTGGTGTAGATTGAAATCTTGCAACCAATCCTATTGCTTGCATGATGTTTGGCTTTGATGTTGTCACATATGGTAGGATGCCAATCATTGACCTATACAATGTTTCATTTTCTTTTGTATATTCATCATCTTTGAGCCTTACATCGTGTGATCATGGTTATATCGAAAGGTTCACAGTCTTCCATTCCAAATTTCTTCAACATTTCCTTGATATATTTGGTTTGAGAAACAGATATTCCTTTGTTAGATTTAGAAATATGCAACCCTAGAAAGAATGACAATTCTCCAACCATATGTTACACATCAAAATGTCGCATTTTCATTTCTCACCCTAAGTGTTGCAAAGTGACGTATTAACCTTGGTAAGTGTTTCATGCACTGTCGCAAGTATCATATGCACCTTACCAAATGTCACATTCACTTTGTGAGGTGTCACCACCACTTGAAACCATTAAAACAATTGTTCATGACCCCTAAGTCATATGGGAGGAGGAAACCCCATCATTTCTAGATCAAAACACACCTTTTCCTTGGAAAATTTGACTTTGTTTTGGGCATTTATGAAGGGTGGTGCCCCCTGGCCATATATAGGGAGCATCGGTGATCCCATGCCCATGTATGGGGAGTGCCACTTTTGGTAAATGGCACCCTATCTCTCACTCAGGGGGAGCGCCATTCTTGTTGAGGGAAAAGAGGGATCCTCCACCTTAATCTATGGGCTAGATCTCTCAAGATGGGGTTGGTTGTGTTCAACCCCTATGATTTGGCTTCACTTTAGGATATGATCCAAACCTCAAGGAGCCATATCCTTAACCATATCCCTCATTTTCACATGGTGGTTGTGTCTCTCAAGCCTATATATTGGGGGATTTCCAAGGTGAAGGGTGTAAGTAAACAATCCGAGTATCATCATTTTGATCTTGTTAGATTCGTGTAAGGGTTGGGCGAGGAGATATTTGAGAGGTTGTTGTTGCATCAATTGTGGTCTGTAATTATTCTCTTTGGGTTCTCATTTGAATATACTAAGCAAATTTCCTTCAAGATTGTGTATCCTTGCATGTTCTTGTCTATTGTTGCTTTAAACTCCGTAGATGAATTTTCTTTACCTAATATTGTACAGTAGGATACAATCGTTTATATTTGCTTCCCATTACAGGCATCAAGTTGTACTATGGAGTTTGAAGATCAAGCCCATGGATTGGAAGCAACGAGAACAAACTTCAAAAAGAGGTGCATCATGCTCTTTCTCCCTCTCTCTTTATGAGTGGTTAAAACAAGTTTAAATGGATGTTAGTGTCCACTTGTAGTGTTTTTTTCATGGTATAGGGGTCTATAATCCAAAGGAGGTTTCATCTGTCCACATAAGAAACATTCTGTAATAGAAAATGACGACTCCATTTGGGAGGGCCTTTGACTAGTCTTTCCTTGGATCATCTGAAGTCTTTTCCTATCATTAAATATTCTTTGCTACTTGATTTTTACCTATTTCCCCTTCTTTCTTTTTCTATGAAGACATTACAGATTCATTGATTGGTTTTTATGAGTTTTTATCCTTCTAGAGCAATTTTCTAAACTTTTCATAAGGGTGGCACTCCCCTGCAGTTCAAACTAGGGTGCCACTTACCTCACTGGAACTCCCCAAAAACCTGCCATAGGGAACCATTAGTTTACAAGTTCCCCCCAGAGCCTCCTACATAGTTCCATTCCCCTAATTGGTTCTCTTTATGCTTAAGAACATGGGCTTCAGTCCCCCTATTCTGGCCTTTTTACCTCCTTTTACTTTCTCTTTTCCAGTCTGATTTTGAGGGTATTTTTTCCCAAAGACCTCTTGAATATATTTGAATTTTTTTTTCCTAATGTTTTGACAATTATCACTCATTTATGTTTATCCCTTGAGTTTTCATTTTTTCTCCTAGTTGTGGTCCCCTTGGGTTAATAGGATCCCTTGATTCTTCCTACGTTTGATTTCTCTGATCTTTGTCTCGCAAAGATTTCAGATTACTTGGTTATTTAGGATTGTTCATCAACTAGGGTTTGCAAAGGTTTCTTAGTATTGGGCCTTCTTGTCTTCATTTGAAACAACTCACTTTTCTGGATGATTAAGACTCTTTTTCTTACCACAACACAGCTTGGTTTTTGTTTCTTACTGCTCATTGTTTGAGTGTTTTTGTGTGTTTGTCTTCTTTCTCTTTTGCATCTTTGAGTTCTTGATTGAATAGGTTATCCTCTACTTGTTTTCTTTCAATTCTCATCACTTTGAGTGTGCTTTTTTTTATTTATTTTTTTCCTCATAGTTCTTTGTATCAAACATAGATCTCTTTCATATGAAAGTTAAGAAGTAAAAAAGTTTGCATATCTCCTTGCATAGATAATCAAATGAAGAATCTTTTTGCATTCATTAGGAAGTTTGTTTTGGTTTATGTTTGAAAAAGAGCTAGTTTTGCATGGGCATTTTGGTTTTTGGAAACATTTGCTTGGTAGTTTGGCATCATCTTGATCCTAGAATTGAAAGTTGCATTGTTTTGAGTGCTTGATTGTGTTAAGAAAAATATAACTCTTCTACTTCATATACATATAATTCACTGAAAAGAACAAACTACATATCATCCCTTTTCATTCTATTGGAGTCAAGTTTCTTACATGTCATCAGTTTCATCTTTGTGAACCCTTTGAGTTAAAATCCATTAAAATCAACCACATGCTAATAAAATCAAATAGAACATTTTTTGGTTTTAGAACACCAACAATAGCACAATATTAAGGTATTTGGACTAGGAAAAGTGAGAAAATTGTCCAAGACTACTAAACAAACTATAGAGCACTAAAGAGTGTATAAATCCAACTTTAGAATAAGCATATCTGGGAGATCCCTCTCACACAGGGGTTAAACATGAGGTCACATGCAAGAGAGTAGTGGAGATTACCCCTCCAAAGCTTAACTAATCATAGTAGACATATCATATATTGGGAGGTTTTCTTGAGAAGCCACTAGTTTCATTTGGTCTCGATGCTTCATGAACTCTAAATCCCTTCTGGGTCCTCTAGAGTTCTACTGGTCCACTTGTCTTTAATTATCTTGAAGAGATTTGGACTCTGATATCTTTCCCATACATTCAGTCCCAACTATCTATTTTACCTCCCTGGAGGTTGACTGTGAGTTGGCATCCTTAGTGTCCTTTCCTAGGTACCTACAAAGGTGACTGTGGGGGGATTACCATGGTACCTGGGGAAAACTCTGTATCACACTCTTAGTACCCTTGGAGGGTGATCCCATGAAAGTGAGGGTTTCTTGCAGTGAGAAGGGTTTTTATGTGGAAATTAGGATACCTGCTTCTCAATTCTTCGTTGACAACTTGATATCCCATATTCAGAAGATCCTTGAGCCTATTATTGCTTGGTTGATTTATTTTACCTTTCATAGTAATGTGTTTCTTTGACTTTCATAGTCGGCCTTAGGATAAAATATTTCACAATATGGAACCTGATGTTTAGGAACCTCAATATAATATTTCTTACGAAGAAATGATAGCAGATCACACTTCTGAAACCGGGAGCATCGCTCCTAGAATTGGCCTTCATGTTGAAGAACCGGTCCCAAACTTCATAGAAATATTTTCATCTTTCATGAATCCTCTGTTTACTGATCAATTTGGCCAACCACTCATTGATCCACCATCTATGAGATATGTTAATTCTTATTCTTCTTATCGATTACCTCTTGATTCCACAACTACACCATCTTTTGGTCTCATGTGGTTTACTCGAAGGACTTGGGAACTCATATTTTTCCACAACTCATGTAGGTGATACTGTTGGTGATTCTACTTTACCAGAAACATCGTTGACCCAAGTAACCCTGAATCAACCACTAACACAAACATATCCTTTCACACATGAGTCAAGTAATATTCTTGTTACAGTATTTCCACACATGCACACACCAAGTTCTTTACTTGGTCGTTCCATTGGTCAAATGGTTGGCAGTCAAGAAATTCACACAACCATGGTTACAAAAGGTAATCTATCTCTATATCACACATTGCATATTAGTACACCCTACATTGGAGGTCAATCTTCAATGGGAGGACAACCTTCAGCTGGGGGGAAACCCTCAATTACAGGTAAAAATTTTACTATGGGGAAACCTACATGGTTTCAATGTCAACAATCTGGGAGGCAAGCCACTTCTGCAATTCCTTATATCCCTACTAACACTGTCCTGTATCCTGGACATCCATATCTAGGAGTTTTGAATCCTTTGTGGGCTCAACCTAATCCAATGATTGTTCCTTTGCAAGGAACTTTTCCCTATCAATATGTAAACCCCATGATTCCAATGGAATAATCCCTTCAACCTCCATACATGGGGGGACTACCAGTTCAATCATCGTATGTAGGAGGTCCATTTGTCTAGTCACAATACATGGGTGGAAAACTAGGACAACCACCTTACATGTGTGGACAACCCAGACAACCACCTTATATGGGAGGACCATCTAGTTTTTTCGTCTCTCCACAACCTGGATATGGTCCTACTAGTTTTCCCATGCAACATAGTTATCACTAGTATCCACGGTATAATTGACAACTACCATTCTTGGCTACATTAGATCTACCAGATCTATCATTTTTAACAAATGATCCCATCCTGTATGCCCTACTTTGGCCCACCATCCCTGCCAAATTACTATCTAAAATCCCAAAATTCGATGGAAAACCTGGGGAAGATAATAATAATAATGTTAGGACTTTCCATTTATGGTGTTCCTCCAACTCTTTTATGGATGATTCCATCTGTCTTAGAATTTTTCAGAGAACACTTACAGGTGCAGCAATGAAATGGTATATTGAGTTGTCGTGTAACTCCTTTGTTGACTTTAATTCTCTTTCCATGGATTTCCTGATGCATTTTTAGTTTCCTATATGGTATGATACCGAAACAGATATTTTGACCTCACTCCAAAAATCCTCTTCCACCCACATATTTGATCATATTCATGAGTGGAGACAACATATATGGTTGATTAAAGCTCCCATTTTGGACCAACTCCTTGCGAATTGGTTTACAAAGTCTCTCTTTCCTCCCATTTCCCGTGATGTTGCTATGGAAAACATAGTTAGTGAGGAGCATGTTATCATCCATGCATAGTATTTGGACTTGGTTTATTCCCAGTCTGGAACACTTTACGATCTGATCCCTAACACTCCTCATCCGTCGAATGATCCATCAAGACCTGCTCCAGAACCAAGTTTTATTTCAAACATCACAACTACTTCTACTCCTGATCAAACCTTCAAGGTGAATACAGTTCAATCCACAAGATATCAACAACCAATAGGTAAGAAGAAAAACAAGGGTAAATACAAGAAATATTCTAACGAGAAGGATAATCATAACACTGTTGATACTCAATCGACCAGGATGCCTAAATATCCTTGTATGATTTGTGATGAATACCACTACACAAAATAATTCCCTTATCATGAGGTTGTCACTAAATGTCTGAAGGGTACCTCCCAACAGTTTTAGCAACGAAATTTGGTTGCACAAAACCCTTCCCCTCTAGAAGGGGGAAATGCAGGTCATTCCCACCATGGGGATTCTTCATCGAGTGCCTATGAGGTGTACATGTTTAATATGGTTAATGTCATGACTTGCGTGAATACTTATGACACTCCTCTAGGTGATCAACCTAAAGGAAATAATATCGATCAACCCTCCAGTTCCACTCCTCCTCCGTCTTCCAATCCTCTTCAGATTGAGAAGCCAATTTCTGACACAATATTGCACCAGCCCAAGAGTGTAATTCAAAAAGAGACATTTAATCCAAATTCCTGTGCTGCCCTAAAATACAACATCATTGAATATTTGGCACAAGTTCCTTGTGCTATGTCAACCCTCAAAGTTCTACAACACTCTCCAAGTCAACGTAGAACCCTGTTGTCAGCCATTGGAGCCATGGATCCCGAGGAGTCAAATCTGATTACGTTTAATTTGGATTAATTTAAGGAGATTCTCTCCCACCACCTAGCATTCCAAATTCAAGTTTTTGTTGGTGGAAAGAACATCCATCACATTGTTTTGGATGAGGGAGCCTCCACCTATGTCATGTATTTGCCTTGCTGGAGATCCCTTAGTTCTCCTAAACTTACCCAGTCTCCTACCACCTTGAAAGCATTTGATGGATGTAGTTTCTGACCTCACATACTCTTGCAATATTTAAATATTATGTTGAAGGGTAAGACCGTTTCGTTCAATATCGAAGTGGTCGACGTGACCCTGGATTACAATTTGTTACTTGGTTATAGTTGGTTCTATACGATGACTCCCATCGCATCTTCGGTGTTTCGTATCTTACAATTTCCCCATCAAGGAAAGATTATCATTGTTTACCAAATTGACTATACAACTCCATATCTCCACAATGATACAATGAATACAATTCCTTTTCTAGGATATAATTGTTTTGAGAGTGTAGGAGTAGATCTCCTTAAGGATTCCTCACTCATGGGGTTTTTTCATTTTCCTTCTCCTCCCACCACATAGGTTTCCACATTAAACATGAATTCGACTTAGGTGCAACAATCCTTAGAATTATCTAATCCTTTGGTAGTACCTAGTCTTGACGATCATATTTCAATGTCTCTATCAAGCTCATTAAAAAATGAAACATACCCCCCTCCATTTGAATTGAGTCTCACTCTGGATCGTACACTTGAACCTTCTTTTACTCCTCCTAGTGAAAATGTTCCTATTAGTAACAAGAAACCTAAACAAGGAAATAAGAAGAGTCACCAGAGGAAATTACGTTTGAGGGGTAGGTCTCCAACCTCTGGGCATCATGTTGGAGCAAAACCGCTATCTTCTATCACGCAATATGGGGGGAAACTACCTCTAAAGAGACACACTACTAGGAGTGATCCTCATTCGAGGGTTATTCACATTGTAACGTAGTAGTCTTTTCTAGAATGAACTTAGTATTTGTTCTTTATCGTGCTCATTAAAACATGAGAAAAGGTTACCAAGTGTACTTTTATCTCTTTTTCGAACTTGTAAAAGCTATATGAAAAAGGAACTCTTTGGAGTTTACTTTAATATCTTTTTAGACTCCGTAAACAAGAAAATATTGTCGAGTAATTTTTTGATCCATGTGGATATCGATGGCCACCCACCTTTTTGAACTGGCTCAAAACAATTTTCTGGCAATTTTGGTAATTTACTATTTTTAGCAGTTTTTAACTTACGGGGCCATTTTTAGGGCCTAAATGAAGGTTTTTCGGGATCAATATTCTCAATGATAGTTGAAGGCTCTGATTTAGACCCCAAAATGAATCTCCTCGACGATACCTTTCCAACGAGCTATTGTGCACCCCAAATGGAGATCGTATGCCAAAGTTACACCCTCGGGAAGTTGATACACCAAACTACCCAAAACGAGGTCCACAAAATTGTTGGATTTTCATCTTCCAAGGTTCAGGTTTTGATTTTATTTATTATAAAAAGGAATTTGGAGCCTCATTGTAAAATCATCTTCTTGCGAATGCGAGTAGCGCACACATCTCTTCTCAAAGATAAGCTGCCACCATTCTAGCGAGTCTTTCACTCTGTATTTTTACAGTGTTTCTACATTTTCTCTCATTAATAGAAAATTGTGTATTACTGTATCTCTGTTTTTATGGTTGGATCTATGATACATTTATTTTATATTATTGGATATATGAGATATCTTTGTACATTGCTTTATTATATCTCCACTCTCATTTCGTGTCGAAAATAATCTGGATCAGTGGTATCAGAGTAGGATGCTCTTGATCGTATTTCAGTGCATGTCCCCAATGAGGTCCGAGTATAGAAATTTGGGTCTTGAGTTGTTCTCTCTTGAGGAAAATCTCTCTAAAACTCCCAAGAAACCCTCCATGGCAAAAGAAAATAAAAGGAGCAGAAGATTCTATCAATCTGTTGCTTGAGCAAGCTCTCACACAACAAAGGGACGAAATGATGGATAATTTTGCCCACATCCTTCAAATATTCCTGATAGAAACATGCAAATCTTCATCAAGCATCCACTTGAGAGGCACCTTGCCTTTCAAGGTACAAGTTATTTTTTATATTTTCATATTTGAAGGTCAGATAGATGTAGATGCCCTAGAAAAATGGTTAAATCTACTAGAAGGTTATTTCTTTGTTCATAATTTCTCTGATAGGGAAAAAATCACCTTCACACTCCTTAAGGCTCCCCCCCATGTCAAACATTGGTGGGAAACTTACTAGGAGAAAATTTCCACAGAGGAGTCCATAATATATGGGGTCGATCCCACTTGGGATTTTTTGTGGATGCGGTCAATGAACAATATTACCCTGTTGGCAACTATGAAGGCCAGTACATGAGATGGACCACATTGCGGCAAGAGAGGGGCCAAGCAGTGTCGGAGTTCACCAATACCTTCCATGCCTTGCGCACCAAGCTGGGTATCAAAGACTTTGAGCTACATTTGGTTCTAGAATATCGTGGGGCTCTACATAGATACATCCAAACTGAAATGGATTTTCTGGACATCTCATCACTTAGTGTTGCTTATCAATATGTTGTTAAAATCCAGCAGAAATTTGAGCACCAGAACAAATGGGAGTTTGGGTATGAAAATCTGCAACAACCAAAGTATTATAAATACGACCCTAACAAACAACCTCCCGAAAACCAGTCTAAGCCACATGAAAAGAAGGGTCACAGAAATACGAAGAAGGACACCAGAAAATGGTGTGATTTACACAAAATACCCTCGCACAACACCGATGAATATCACTAAAAACAATCATTAGTGGTCAATATCAAAGACAAGGAGATGAACCCTGATTCAAAATCTGATTCAGAAAATATTGATAGAAGACAAATCATTGACGCAGACCCCACTACTATTGTCGCAACCACAAAAATTCAACCAGAAGAACCAACAGATTCTGAAGAGGGGGAATTCCTTTTTCATTCATAGATGTGGGTGAAGGGGACCCCACTACATTTTTTTGTTGATAGCGGAATACAGAAGAACCTCATCTCAGCAGAGGTCGTCAAACAGTTGGGATTGTCGACAACACCACACCCACAGCCATACAACATCGGGTGGCTTCTCCAGGGACGAGATATCCATGTCAGCCAGCAGTGTCAATTGTCATACGACATCCAACCCTTCAAGGATGAGGTATTATGTGATGTTTCCCCACTAGATGTTTGTGATGTTCTCTTGGTCCAACCATATATGTGGAAGCACCATGTTGTTTATGAGTATTGACCCCGTAGTGTCATTGTTACTTTGGGGGGTCATCTCTACAGAATACCAAAGTTATTTCCAACTACTGTCCCACTTAAACAATGTCACAAGGTAGTATCTCATACTACAAAATTCAGTTTCTTCACAATCTGTTCGAAAGGTTAACAGAAGGATAATGCAACTACTACAGTCTCGAACCAAGCACCTTTATCCAACAGAAGCAGGTTGACAAGATTACAGCAAAGCACAAAAATTCCTTCTACACACAGGCATCTCATGTATCTAGACTAGTTAAAAAGGTCCAACCCTTCCAACCACAGGTTCGTGACAACCTTCAACAAGTTAAGCAACGCAACTTCTCCAACAAGGCAAGCAACTCATCAAGATGTAGATTCAGCAAACGATTTTCCCTCTCCCCGGGGCACTCAATGCAATGGATACCATTGCTTCTTAATGAGGGAGGATTGATCCATGTGGATATCAGTGGGCACCCACCTTTTCCAACTGGCTCAAAACAATTTTTTGGCAATTTTGGTAATTTACTATTTGTAGCAGTTTTTAACTTACGGGGCCCTTTTGAGGGCCTAAATGAAGGTTTTTCGGGATCAATATTATCAATTATAGCCAAAGTCTCTCATTGATCCCCCAAAATTAATATCCTCGACGATACCTTTCCAACGAGCTATCATGCACTGCAAACGGATATCGTATGCCAAAGTTACGCCCCCAGGAAGTTGATACACCAAACTACCCAAAATGGGGTCCACAAAACTGTTGGCTTTTCATATTCTGGGGTTAGGGTTTTGTATTTTCTTTATGATAAAAATGCCTTTGGAGCCTCATTGTAAAACCATATTCTTGTGAATGTGAGTAGCGGACACATCTCTTCTAAGAGATAATATACCACCATTCTAGCGAGTCTTTCACTCTGTATTTTTATAGTCTTTGTACATTTTCAATCATTAATAGAAAATTGTGTATTACTATATCTCTGTGTTTATGGTTTCATATCTGATAAATTTCTTTTATATTATTGGATATCCGAGATATCTCTATACATTGCTTTATTATATCTCCGCTCTCATTTTGTGCCAAAAATAATCTGGATCATTTTTCTTCCTTTCACACTCGTTAAAAGGTTTGAAAGGGCGTCTTTTGAGTGGTATTTTATCTCTTTTTCTCATGAGGCTAATTATGAAAAAGGACTACTCTTATCAAGCATGATTATAAGATATCTCCCCTGTATTATTTTACACTTTTTTCGGGCTTGGGAGACTAAATTTATGAAATATTCATCCATGAATTCGTCTTTAAGTTCTTTTCAGACTCTCTAAACATGAAAAACCATTGATTTTACCTTCTTTGGGATCGTAAAACTATGCATCGAAGGACCTATGTGATTCCAATATCCAGGACCCATATGGGACATAACCCCTCCTTCCTCAGGTTCGTTAAACATATGTCAAGGGACTCATCCGAAGGATGAGCTATACCAAGAATCGGTTACCCTCCTCAAGCTCGTTAAAAAATAAATAGATACTCATCTATCTGGATGGGGGGGAAATTGAAGGAAGTGGGTCAAGTATTTTGGAATCTTTTATGGCAACTGGTGCACCCTTGAACATGGCACATTTTTGCATCTCATCTTACAGTTGGGTAATATTCTTGTCTCTGAGTCATACCCATTACATGTGTCACCATACTTTTTCATTCCAGTCGAAGAGTGATCTTATTGTCATCACATTATGTTCTTGGTTCTTGTTGAGTCAAATTTTTCCAAGTCACTTATCACGCCTCATCATGTTCAAAGGAAGTTTCACTCCAAACCATCTATCTGTAGTATTACCAATTTATGTTTCCTATGTCAGTCCATACTCATTCGATTCACCATCTCACATCACTTTCCTATGTCAGTTTCATGTTGATGATGGGGGGTACATCAAGGCCATCCTTCGACGAGTATTTTCCTGTCGAATTCAACAAATTATTTGGGAATTAGACTTAGAAACCAATTATTACCTTCGAACCTGCATGCCTCAATGGCAGGCCTCCTTGCTTCTAACAATAGGTTTACATCATTTACCTCTGATCGGATGATTCCACGAATGTTCGACCTCATCTCATTTATTCACATTCGTTGGAATGTACTAGGGTACCATGGGAGTCATTGACATCATTGGTGATTTCCCTTGCACTTTTTAATGGTTTACATCAATGACCGATAATCAAGTGGTTTCTACCATGTTCAACATCAAATCATCTATTCACATGGCTAGATTCATACCACATTGGGATCGGGATGAAGACCCTGGGTTGGGAATTCACTTTGTTTGTTTTTTTCCCAGACTGTGATGAAGATCATTTGAGAATGAAAAATATTTTAGTACAATCACAATGTTGTCAATCTTACTGATATATATACTATCACATAGATCCACATTGTATTGATCTGTGGCTATGTTTTTTCATCTCATATCTCTACTTTATATTTTTCGTGGTTGTAATTAGTTCATGTCATGGAGGTATGGATCCACGTTGTATCTCTGGTGGCCATATACTTATTTAGTATTCTCATGGATCCATAGTGTATTGGTCGGTGATCATTCTTTGAGTCATCTCATATTCTGATCATAGGTATGCTTGCCTCAGAAATGGAACATAAATTAATATTGTTTGATGATTGTTTGCAGCTTCTACCAGGTTCTCCCACTCCAGCACCCTTGCATTGAAAAATTTGTAAAGTGTTTCGGCCATCTATTTCTCTTCCAACCTCACACTTTAGTGGGAATCTATTACACATCAAAATGTCACATTTGTGTTTCACACCCTAAGTGTCGCAAAGTGATGTATGCACCTTTGTAAGTGTTTCATTCACTGTCACAAGTGTCGTATGCACCTTCCCAAGTTTCACATTCACTTTGTGAGCTTTTTCCACCCATTGACACCATTAAAACAATTTTTCATGACCCTTAAGTCATATGGGAGGAGGAAACCCATCATTTCTAGGTCAAAACACACCCTTTCCTTGGAAAATTTGACATTTGTTTAGGCACTTATGAAGGGTGGCGCCCCCTGGACATATGTAGGGAGAACCGATGCTCCCCTGTCCATGTATGGGGAGTGCCACTTTTGGTAAATGGTGCCCTGTCTCCACTCAGGGGAGGAGTCATTATTTTCGAGGGAAAAGGGGGATCCTCCACCTTAATCTATGGGTCGACTATCTAAAGATGGGGTTGGTTGTGTTTGACCCCCATGCTTTGGCTTCAATTTAGGATCTGATCCAAAACTCAAGGAGCCATATCCTCAACCATATCCCTCATTTTATCATGGTGGTTGTGCCTCTCAATCCTATATAATGAGGGATTTCCAAGGTGAAGGGGGGAAGTAATGAGACAGAGTATCATCATTTTGATCTTGGTAGATTCGTGCAAGGGATGGATGAGGAGATATTGGAGAGGTTGATTCTCCATTAATCTTGGTCTATAAGTATTCTCTTTGGGTTCTCATTTGAATATACTTGACCTATTTCCTTCAATATTGTGTATTCTTGCATGTGCTTGTATATTGTTTCTTTAATATCCGTAGATGAATTTGTTTTACCTAATATTGTAGAATAGGCCATAGTCACTTCTCATTGCTTCCCATTGCAGGTATCAAGTTGTGCTAGGGAGTTTGAAGATTAAGCTCACAGATTGGAAGCAGTGATGACAAACTTTGAAAAGAGGTGCATCATGCTCTTTCTCCCTCTCTCTTTTTGATTGGTTAAAACAAGTTTAAAGGGATGTTAGTGTCTACTTGTAGTGTTTTTGTCTTTTTATAGTGGTCTATAATCCAAGAGAGTTTTCATCTGTCCATGGACGAAACATTCTGTAACATCTCAAATTATTTTTGCATTTATTCTACAAACATTTGACTCATTCTATCATCATTAATTCAAAATATGATATCATCCATGTAAACCACAATGACTAACAAATTTTCGTTGTTTGTTTTTATGTAAATATTGATTTTTACAACTCCTCTTTTGAAACCTTGTTGTTGTGTATTTTTCAAGTCTTGAATACCAAGATATGGGAGCTTTCTTTAGTCCATAGAGTGTTTTCTTTAGTCTACATACATGATCTTTGTTTTCTAAAAATTGAAATCCTTCTGGTTGTTCAATATATACTTTTTCTTCTAAATTTCCATTTAGAAAGGCTCACTTGACATCCATTTGATAGAATTTGAATTTCTTGAAGCACGTAAATGCCAAAAAAATTATGAATGCTTCTAATGTTGCAATTGTAGCAAAGGTTTCTTCAAAATCAATACCCTCAACTTAAGCATACCCTTTAGAAACTAATCTTGATTTATTTCTTACTAATTGTCCATCTTCATCGAATTTTTTTCTGAAGACCCATTTGGTTCCAATCACATTCTTGTCTTTTGGTCTGGGAACAAGTTCCCATGTCTCATTACTCTCAATCTAATTTGGTTCTTCTTTCATAGCATTAACCCAATTTTTATCTTCACTAGCTTACACAAAGTTCTGAGGATCTATTTTAGATAGAAAAGAAAATTTCAATCTTCTTCCAGTCTGAACTCATGTATCTATATCACAAAGAATATGATTTTATGGATGATGCTTTTGAAAAAATATGGATGGTGTCTTTGGATATTAGCATTCTATTTTTTCTTGTTAATTCTTTTCTTATTCCTCTTCTCATTTTCTGTATATTGTCTCCTATGGATCTTCATTTGTTTGTAACTTTTCCTTCTGAGGTATTGCTTCATCCACTCTTAAATCAATACTATCCAAAACCTTGTGTAGTCTTTTGTTGTATCATTTGTAGGCCTTGCGTCGAGATACATAGCCAATAAAGGTACCTTAATTTGTTTTGGAATCGAAATTTCCTAAATTATCTTCATTTCTATTTATGTAGCACTTGCTCCCAAATACTTTGAATTATTTGACTGTAGTTGATCTACCTTTCCATAATTCATAAGGTGTCTTGTTGAGTTTTACTATATTTTCAAAGTTTATATGACCCATCTTTCTATGTCATAACTAGATTTCATTTACTTGTCCCATACAACATTTTTCTCCTTTGAATTCATAAAGAGCATATACATTGCTCAGGGTTCTATTTGCATTTGCCACTAATCTTCGTAAACCTACTTTCCTTATCTTACATCCTTTAGAATGAAATGTGAGGTTGTAACCTTGACCACACATTTGACTGACACTTAGAATATTTTGTTTTAACCCTTCAACATATAAGACATTCTATGTTTTGGTATTTCTATTATCAATACTAATGATACCTTTTCCAACTATCCTTGCAGAAGCATTATCCCCAAAGGTAACATTGCCTCCTTTTTCTTCCTTTAGGGTGATAAATTTATGTGTTTCCCTATCATGTGTTTTGAACATCCACTATCAATGTACCATTGACTTGCTTTATCTTGAGCATACATTGCAAGTCCATATTCTTCCTTCTTTGGTTGTTCTTGCTTCATTTTCCACACCTTTGTGTATTCTTATCTATGCTTGGTAAGAACATCTTCTTCCATGATTTTTTAGGAGACTTTATTATGTTTCTTATATGGTCATGTGTTATGTGCCCATAGTTATTTCACTTATAACATTCAATATTGTAATCAAGTAGGGGAGAAAATGAATTGTAGTTTCTATCAACAAACCCATGAGAACTTCTGGTTTTTCCACTCACATAATCATTCTTTGAGGTCTTATAAGAACCTATATTTCTATCTCTCACGTGATCACTTCTTGCATAATCTCTACAATATAATGATTTATGACCAAAATTATTGCAATACAAATAATAGCCAAGAAAGAGATTTTGGTACCGAGTTGTGAAAGGCCTTCTAGGTGGAACAACTCTTTTGAACTCATTCTTGTTTTTCTTGCAAGAATAATCATATTTCTGTTGGTCATGATTTCCATTCCTAATGTTGCTTTCATTGTTGATGGATCCATTGAGAATATTATCATAGCTTTTAGGATTTTCTTCATTTTCCTTTTCTGATGGCTTTGTGACTTTAGTGCTTGCTTCTCCCTTGAGGGTCTATTATTTTTCGTCATATCCAAGACCTATCTTGATGAATGGTGACCTTTGGTAATTGAGGATATTATCTAATATTTCAATACTCTTTCCAAACTTCAATCTTCTACCCAACCGATTAGTCATTTTCTCTAGTTCCTTTCTTAAGGAAATGATTAAAGCCTCTAGATTCTCGCAATTTTCTTCATTTTCTTTCAGTTGCTTCTCACCACTTATTCTATCCTTTTTTCCTCATCTATTTGAGTCTTCAGGATGATAACTATTTTTTCTATTTCATAAATATCATGATCCTTCTTTTCATATTTATGAAATTTCTCTTTCTTCTTTTTATTCTTTCCCCCGACTCTTCCTATTTATTTTAAGGTACTAACGAGTTCTTCAAGATTCACTTCCCCATCAATGCCTTCTTCTTCTTAATATGATTTTTTCTTTTTTATTGTCTTCATTTTATGTATCACTAGACTTTGTGTCTATGGCAATGAAGTTGAATTCTTCTTTACTAACCACATGTTCTCCCGATATTTTCCTTCCAACAATTAAATTGTTTCCAAAGGAGCCTTCTCTAATACCAATTGTTGATCTTATGCTTATATTGAGAGGGAGGGTGAATCAACATAAGATTCTTTTTACTTTAAATGATCATTCATCAATCATTCATTAAATTTAAGACATTAAATTCATGTAAACTCAAATCACAATACACAGAGTTTAATTTGGAAACACTTATGGGAGAAAACCACAAAAACAAGTATCTTTGTAAAAGCTTGTAGGCACCAAACTAATAAAGACACCAATATCTTCAGTTTGGCAACAACTCAGCAAGATATTATGTAGGAAACAACCTACTAGAGACACCAATCTTTTCAGTTGAGCACCAACTTAGAAATATATTGTGTAGGTACCAACTTACTAAAGACACTAATATCCGCAGCTAAGCACCAACTCAGTAAGACCTGTATAGGAAAAAATCTAATATCTTCATACAAAGGGTACTTCTAAATTCACCTACATGTTTCATACTTCATGCATTTCACAACATCATCATACCATTAACTTTCATGCTCCAGTGCCTCTCCTTGCTTCATACCCTAGACATAGCTTCAAACCCTAGCTAGAATTAGCCTTCATGTCCTAACAAACCTCATAGAATCATTCCCATAATATAATTCTAAACTGTAGCATCACAACCTAGAAACATCGCACTTTGCAGCATCATAGACCTTAGTCCTTCATAGTGCACCCTTAAAACTCCAATAAAATGCCCCTTGTGCACCTTTAGACCCCAAGAATACTCCCCAACTCCTCTTGTGCACCTCAGATCTCTTCTACACACTTCTACTTTCTCTTCTTTCTTGGATACTCTTCAAATGTGCACATATATCATGTATTTATAGTGTTTCTGGTTCACTTATGGGGACGACTTGTAAAAAATGGCTTGGCCTATATATACTTTCTAGTTGGGTCAACATGACAGGATATTTCATATCTCCTCATTCCTAAGAGTTAGAGGGAGTGAAATATACCGTTGGAAAGGTATCAGAATAAGATTTTCAACCTTATATATTATGCTTCAATTTGATCTAGGTATTTAGAGTAAAATGGCCTTCAAATATAGGGTATTCAAACTGGGCATCAAAAATTCAAAAACAATATTTCCAACAATCTTCATCTCGCAATATTTATATTGGCATATGTAGTCTCCCTCTGTCTTTGACATCAACGAAAACAATATTTCCAACACAAATCTCAACCATTGATCATACTCATAGATGAAGGGATCTCATTCAACCTATCAACTAGCACAAGTAGTGTATCCTTATCTCCTTATCTCCTTGATCCATGTGCTCGACTACTCCTTTGACTTGGAATACATCACTTATCTCTAACTTAGCCTAATAGGTCATATTATTTGATTACCTCCTTAATAGATCAAGTCATCATGTCACATGTATGATTTATGTATTCTAACACCAATTTCCCTAATCCTCTACATGCGTCTATGAAGATACAAACACTTTTGTAATATTTTGTATGAGTGGTTTACAACTAACAAATTCCATAGTATATTCCAAAATATTTTGTAAAACTCCATCCACTTACATATATGAGGGCGATAAAGTAAAAGGAGGGAAAACCTCCAGGTACTTCCCCTCATTTCGAGGATGGTACCCAAGGTAAACCCTAAATTATTTAAGGCACAAAGCTATAAAAAATGGGGTCTCAAAGCCATTACAACAATGTTCATATTGATCTCAATATCTCACTTGTAGAAATTGAACCTGAGTGGGCAAGATAATATAATAATGTAATATTATTATATAAGGACGTAACTTAGTTTTGAATATTATACTTTAAAAAAACAAAAAATCGTATACTTTATAATATTATAATTTACGCAATAAAATGTGATTAACATCACATTTATTAACTATAACTTTACTTTAATATACATTATCATATTTATGAACTATTACTTTATTATTATTTTTATTATTTTATTTATTTTGTAAAGTTACAGCGTTATATAATATACTAGTTATTATAATTAATATTTATAAAAAATCATATACTTTATAATATTATAATTTACAAGAAAAAGTTATTATAATTAATATTAAAAAAAATCATATACTTTATAATATTATAATTTACAAGAAAATGCTATTAACATCAGATTTATTAACTATAACTTTAGTATGCATTATTATATTTATGAATTATTATTTTATTATTATTTTTATTATTTTATTTATATTTTAGGAAAATGTTATTATTTTTCATATTTATTTACTATTTATTAAATCCATTTTAATGTACGTTAATAATCATAATCATATAATATTTATGAACTATTACTTAATACTTATCTTATTATCCACTTATAATTTATAGTTTATTATTTTAATATTTATAAATCATACATTTATATAGTTACTCTATTTATTATATTACCAAATTAATTTTTTTATTTATATTTATATTTATATTCATTTATTTTTTATAATTCATATAATATTCATTTATTTTTAATAATTCATATAGGAAAATGTGATTGTTTTCACATTTATTAAATATATTTAATATTATTATAATATTTATGAACTATTACCTAATATTTATCATATTATCCAATTATAATTTAGAATTTATCACTTATTATTTTAATATTTATAAAGTTATTGTACTTTTTACATTACCAAATTAATATCTAATGAAAAAATACTTTATTATATAGCTCACATAAGAAGATGTTATTAATATCATATTTATTATATTTATAAATAATATTTATGAACTAATGTTCACTATTTAATTATCTAATTATAATTTATAATTGGTTATTTTAATATTTATGAATTAAATATGAATATTTATTAAATTATTATTAGAATAAGATCTTATAATATATATTTTTTGTTCGTTAGAAATGTCGTCACTTGTTGGGCTAATGCTTCAACCATTGCTGTCAAAATTACCTAAGGATTGCAACTGGCATGGGTTGCACCAACCCTTAACATGGTTGGATTTTTGGGTGTCTCCTCCCGACTAAACACATCGTAATGGTATTGAACTAAGGTCACCTAGCAAATGAACCCCACGCCTTAACCAAACTACATCAAACCTTTGTTGGACACCTTTTGAGGGTGTTGGCTCTATCTTAAAGCCAACAATAAGGCTCCATTATCAGGACCTTAACTAATGCAAAGTACTAGCAATGTGGTGGAGGCTAGAGATGGCCAAGATTCAAGATTGTCTTGAAGGAAGGATTCATGAATTTTTTTACCAAGAAAGTGTGTACACAGGGGAGGTTGTTGCAAGATTCAAAAAGAAATACTTGTTTGACTATCTACACGAGATATTTTGGGTGGAATTTCTAGTGAATTTGCATGAATGATTGGAAAGGTTCATGGAGAAGCATTTCCATTGGCACTCACCATGAAAAGTTTATTGGACTACCAAAACCTCGGCATAGATCCAATGGTATGACCATAAATTGACTTGAGAAAATGATTTTTGGTACAATGATGTAGTATAAGGCTATGCTTTGGAACTTGTAGTATTATATCATCAATCTTTGACTAAGGTATTCAATATGTTTAAGAAAGGACCACATCAAAGTTTGATAGGAGAAAAATTAGAGTGGATAAAGATTTTGACGGTGAAATGAGATACGTTGCTTAGACCCGCAAATATGGAAACATAGCCCTTGTGTGATGGGTGGAATGGTAGGAGGACCTAATGGTAGATTTATTGTTAAAAGCTACTTGAAGGAGACCAATGATGGTAAATGCAGTAGACTCTAGAAGAGAACTATAAAAGTGACAACAAAGACACATAAAGATTGTAGAGCACTTGTGGTGAGAAAAAATGGAAAAATTCTACACCGGGACAAAGTTGTTGATGAGAATATATGGCCCTAAACTATATCCAGAGTGTAATATGATGTAAAGGATGAGAGAAGTGAATAAAGGAGCTTGGCTAGCCTCAAAAGTAAAGATCAAGGAAGTGGGGTGTTGAGAATAGAATAAGATTTCATATAAGAAATAAATTCAGAAGAAACAAGGTGGAAAATACATGACAATGCAAGGAATATTGTCACTTGGACCATGGGAATAGAGACACCACCCAAGTTTGATAACCTAGGTGTTGTTGTGGAAACTGCAAAAGAGAAAAACCAAGAATAGGCATTCAAAGATTGATTCTAGTTTGTGTGATTATAGTATTCTAACCCTACAAATTTCCATATCGTCGAGGAAGCAAACATAAATGGTAGTGAAGTTAGTCCCTCCTATGTCTTACCCCCTAATCTTTTTGAAATTTATGAAGACCCGAAGATGGTTGTTGCAAAAAATACAAGTGTGTGGTTGATTAGTGGTTTAAGTAATCCTACTATAATTGTTGTGAACAATGTGAGTCTAATTTCCCAATGCATTCAATAGTT
>ML808785.1:28295-47074 GCA_009831015.1 Picea engelmannii
TATCAGGTTGGTGCATGTTTACAAGATGAGTCTTGTTATGAGAGTTTGATTCCTCACATATTAGTTGGATCTGAGATCAACATGTTGGGTCTCGTTATGAGGGTTGGATTCCTAATTTCTCAGTTGGATATGAGAACTACAATTTGAGTCTTGTATTAGAGATTTGGATCTCTCATTATAAGTTGAAGTTGAAAATATTAAAGGATTGATTTTATATGTATTCATATAAGTTAAATAAATAAAAGAATGATATTTTATCTACTTCATACAATTTGTGTTTTATGTGTTTATGAATAATTAATTGAATTGCATATAACTTATTCAATTAATTTAGTTAATCTATGAAAGTGTGAAAAGTAGTCAAAATTTCCAGACATTGATTCACCCCCCCCTCTCAATGTCAGTGTGTGTTTCAACAATATATTGGTGCTGCAAATTTTATTTTGGGTGTGGAAATTAAAAGAAATAGGGAAAACAAGAAACTCTGGTTGTACTAGAGAAAATATGATGAGTCAATATTTCAGAGGTTTAATATGCAGGAATGTAAATATGTCAAGGTCCATATTCATGTAGGTGTAAATTTACCCATGGATTGGTGTCTGAAGACGAGGGAAGAGGAAGAGGACATGTCACATGTTCCATATTCTAGTGTAGTTGGAATTTGTATGTATGCAATAGGTTATACTAGATCGAACATTACACATGCAGTGGGAGTTTTGAGCAAGTATATGTCAAAACCGAAGAAGGATCATTGGGAAGCAGTAAAGAGGTTTTTCAAGTATTTGTGTGGCACTAATGCTTATGGATTGTGTTACCAAGGAAGACCATGATTGGACAGAGTGTTGGACATACATTTTCTGATACAAAATGGGTTGGAGATCTGGATTGAAAAATATCTACAAGTGGGTACATTGTTACCCTAATTGGAAGAACAAACAGTTGAATGAGAAAAAGACAATCTGTAGTGGCACTCTCAACTATATAATCTGAATACATGGAAGCCACTCATGCAAGGAAGGAATCAATATGGTTACAGATATTGTGTTCAGGTATTGGTTTGGTACAACAAGTTGTAAGGATATATTGTGAGAGTCAGAGTGCAATATTCATGGCGAGGAACCTAGCTTATCATTCTAAGAAAAATAATACCAATGTTCAACATAATTTTTTCAGAGACATGCTTGAAGAGAAGGTGTTGTTGGTGATGGTGGACACTTTGGAGAATGTTTCATATTCATTAAAAAAAATTGTGAGCACTAAAAAGATCTCTTGGCGTAGAAAATAAATGGGAATTTCTAACCTGGATTGTTGATCATGAAATCCTGTGACCCATGTATGCAAAGAAAAAAACAAGTGGGAGAATGTTGGGTATGTGTTATATTCTTTTCACATTGTGGGTCCCCTTATTAGGGGTTTATTCGCCAAATTTGGGGATTTACTTGCCAAAATTGTGGGTTATCCTCTAGAATTTTGATTTTAACTTGTAGTGTGTTATCCCCTTTTCCTAAACAAAGTTATTCTTGTGACTAGGAGCCAGAACTTAGTGCTAGTAAAAAATGGTGCTATTCAGGGCTCCGGAGGGTTCTTAAACTAAACACTCGTTTTCTCCCGAAGTGCTAATCGGCCAAATATGGTCTTGCATTGAGTTGACCGACAGTCATAGGTTAACCCTACCCAAACTTCCTTCATAATTTTTAGTAATATAATCTAACGACTGGCACAATTATTTCCTTACACGAGTTTCTACGGTAGAGATCCACTACAGATCTCCAGACTTTAGGGTTTTCCCCACTTCCACAACTAGAAACTATTCCACCCAAATCACCAAACCTCCGAAGAGCTTGGAGATCTAATAGTTTACACTCTCCTTTAAATCAACGGTTGTAGTCTACTCTGGTGTTCAAAACTCTGGGAGTTTGTCATTTTTGCAACTATAACCCTTTTTCCTCTGGAATGTCGAACTGTCGAACCTATGAAGAACTAAAGCTCTCAGATCTAATAGTCCTCGATCGATCGCTAGATCTATGGATGATGTTTACACTGGGATTTCGAAACTTTGGGGTCTTCGTAATACTTAATAGTTACCTCTTAACTTAGTCAGAGATTCGAATCTCGAAATACTAAGAGATCAATGATTCTCACACCTCGCTCATATCTATGGCCATAAGAAACTCTTGGGATAAAGGGCTTCAGAAGTATTAGCTATTTAAACTCTCATTTCCTCTGAATTCGCAAAGGTATAAACCCACAAATATGACGGTCCTGGATTTATCGTCAATGATGATTAGGATTAACTATGGCTTCAGGAGTTCGATACCTTTCACACCTTCACAACTTTCAACCACCACCACCCGAATTGTCAAATTTTGAATACTCGGATCTACAGACACGTGTACCTGGCGTTTGATGGTGATGATTTAGTCTGAACTTTGGGACATCGGGAGTCCCTTAACCTTAACACCATGACTCTAATTTTTTCACCGGATTACCAAACCTCTGAAATATGAAGTCTCATAGATCTAACGACTTGTAATCAATTTCCGGATCTACAATTGTCCTTCACTCCGAGACTTCAGAGCTTCGATGTTTCTTCACTCTTTACAGTTATGAATCTAACAAGTGAATAATAGAACCCTTGAGGATCCAATGGCTAGTATTCAATCATCGATTTACAGTGTATATTCACTCCACAACTTTGGGCTTCGGGGCTCACTTAATGCAACCAACTATAACCCACCAAAGAAATGAAGCCTAAAGGTCTTAAGGTTTAACGGGTGCACATATCCCATCTGATTGAACTGTTGTGAGGATTCCTACTCCTCAAAATCAGATCTCGTGCACTAATTTCATACGAATGAATTTCAAACTCTTGATTTCCTCTCTTGAAACCTACACACATTGTTCCTCTTGATCTTTTCCTTGAAATTAACTCCAACGCTCAATAGTGCATCCCTCCTAATCTCTGAATTCTAATTGTTGAGTGCATACTTTGCGCCTCCTATGTGTCAGACAATTGGATTAGGTTGATGGATATTTGGTATGGATTGTTGTTTTTCATTGATGTCAACTATTGTATAGTGATATTTTATATTGATTCCAACCCTTGGTGATTGATGTCGACCCTTGGAGAAAGTCCCGTAGCGAATTCCGATAGCAAAAAGGTTTGGGTAATGGACCCAAAGTTGTTTCATGTATAATGGTATGAGTTTTAAATATTTGAAGGTAAGACTATTCTATATGGATATTACATGTCATTCCATTTTTGGTGGTATGTGGAAAGTCACATAACTCCTCACGATTGGAGAGTTATGGCCATGAGAAGTTGGAGAACCCAGGTTTGGGTAATGAACCCAATTTTGTTTGATGGATAATGGTATGAGTTTTGATTTATTTTAAGGCATGGCTATTCTATATGGATAGTAAATGTCATGCCATTTCTGGTGGTATGTGGAACGTCACATAACTCCTCACGGTTTGAGAGTTATGGTCTTACAAAGTTGGAGGACCCTCATATGTTGGCTTGAAGCCCCAAAAGGTCAAAGAAGTCAAATAGCTTGCAAAGAATAAATTATTATTTAAATGATAAAGTAAAGTGACAAAATCAAGAAGTATTATTTACATAATAAAGTGAAGTGAAAAAATCAAAGAAGATTATTTAAATGATAAAGTGAGGTGACAAAGTTAAGGAGGAATATTTAAATAATAAAGTAATGGAGAACTTTCTAATTATGGAAAGTGGTTAACCCTAAAAATAAGAAAAATAGTTTAAGTGACCTATAAATGGGTTAAGTGACCTAGAAATAGGTTAAGTGACCTAGAAATGCGTTAAGTGACCTAGAAGATGCTTCTAAGGAAGATATTTGGAGAGTATAAATAAGAGGCAAGACTCTCTCATTATACATCACACTTGAGAATATTGGATATCTATAGGTGATTGAGGTAACCAAAGGATATCTAAGCCAAATTTTAGAGGGAAGGTGAAGAAAATAAGGTCGGAATTCAAGGGAGGATAAATTCTTTTGATGATGCTTTCTAAGGTATGTTATTTACAGGTCATCTCACCATTTTCGCAATAAAAAAATTTCTAGAATGATTTAGACCATGAAATTGATAGACCATTGAGGAAACATATCCAAGTATCCATGGTAAAAAATTTAGCTTGTGGGTTGTTGTATTTGTGGATTTACACTCTGTGGAAAATAGGGTTTGTGGCTAGTCCTGAAACTAATCTAAAACATGTGTTTCAGGTAAAAACGTCATAATTTCTTCATAACATATCTAAATTCAGTAAGAAAAAATGTGTTGGTTAGAGTACAGGCTGTAGTATTCTGTGTAACATTTTTATATCCATTCAACAAATATTCCATGCGAGGCATGCTCTACAAGGTCGCTTTCTAGAATAAGCGAGAATTCAACAAGGTATCCCATTTTTGCTATAACTCCTTTTATGAGAGGTTCCAAGTAGTGACACCTGGAGGAATTGCATGAAAAAACTGAAGAACATTGTGTACTACTTTCAGATATTTATTTATTACAGGTACATAGTTATGATTATTCCAAGTTAGGGTTGTTGACTAATCCCAAAATAGTCATGTGAGACTAAAGAAAAGTTTAATGAAAATACTAGTCTCTTGTTGTGAAAGTTAAGGAAGGTTTGCAAGTATGTGATCATATACACCAGGTCTATTGCAGAGTTACAAATCATATTTGGATGATAAAATTGATGAGGACTTTTGGTTAAGGTACATGTTGGGTACATGGTTGATACAAGTAGTTGATGAGTTGGCACATACATGAGGTGTATAGTTGATGATGTTGGTGCATCTTGATGAGTCATAGTTTATGAGTAGTTGATACATGATTGGTACATACTTGGTACATGGTTGGATGCACTTTTTAGTAGTATTGTTGACACATGGTTTATGGATGATGTAGCATACTTGTATTGGTATATTATTAGAAGCACATATTGATCTTGGTGATGATTATGAGTTGTTGTGTTATGGTTGGTTGATGCACATCTTCGAGAGTTGTCTTGGTGATTGATATTGGTGAGTATATCTGATTTTGTTGATAAGATTGATGAGATAGGTTGTTTGGACAGGTTGTTGTGATAGGTTATTTGTACAGGTTTGGTGCATGGTTGATGCACATGTTCATGGTACAGGTTTTGTACAAGTTTGGTGCATGGTTGATGCACTTTTTCATGGTAAATTTTTTGTATAGGTTGGTGCATGGTTGATGCACTTGTTTATGGTGCAAGCTGACTACAGGTTGAGGTACAGGTTGGTGCATGGTTTATGCACTTGTTTATGGTACAGGATGATTACAGGTTGATTGGTATAGTTTTACAACACTATATCTCACAGTGATAGTGTGATAGTGGTTCCATCATTCTAATTATACATTAGGGCGGTTGTAGCCACCTTCCGGTTGTAGCCGAAGAACATATGGGGTTGTAGCCTTTTTCTGGTTTTAGCTAGAGAATAGGGGAGTTGGAGCTTCCCTCAAGTTGTAGCTTGAGAAACAAGGGGGTTGGAGCCTCCTTCCAATTGTTGTTGAAAAAAAAAGGAAGTTGGTGCTTCCAATGAATGTAATTCTTCAAGACATATAAGAAAAAGAATTATGTGGTTTTCTCCCACTTTGGGTTTCCACATAAAATACTGGTGTACTATGTATGTGTATGATTGTTCATTTGTTCATTGCTCATTTACTCTACAATTATTGGATGATAATGCTACATTGATATAACACTTGGATTATATGGTTAAAAAGGATTAAATTTCTCTATTATTGATCCACCCCCCCTCTCAGTAATCCAACAAATGGAATCAGAGTCGGTTCCTTTAGGAAATAGTTTAACCACTGGAAGAAGATCATGGATTATTCTGAGAATGGAGTACCAATGTTTAATGGTCATAATGGTTTTAAGTATGAGATGTGGAGCATAAGGACATAAGTATTTTTACAAGCACAGGGACATTATATTTGGTTATCAATTGTTACAGGATATGATAGTTCAAAAAGGGAAAACACTGCAGCTAAGAAGGAATTGAGGAAGAATAAAAAAATAGAAATGGATTTCATCTGGGAAGGATTACCTAATTCAGTAAGAGAAAAGGTTGGTAAATGTTCATCAACATAAGAACTTTGGGATAAGTTACATGACATATATTTTTCACGCATCACAGATTCAGAAAATATCAAAGAAGATGTAGATACAAATCAAGAAGAATTGTGTTCACCATGTCAAGCAAATTCAAAAGATGAAGAGTACATAATCACCAGAGGTATGTTGTTTTGTTTTAATTGTAAAAAACGTGAACATCTTGGAATAGAATGCCATGAAGGAAACGAGATAGAAAAACTAATTGAAAAGGAAGACAATTATGAAGAATAATTGATTAGTGCTTTATGTTGATACGAAGTTTAATTTTTACCCTTTAAACCTAAAGCTTTTCTTTTTCCTAGTCATGGAGCCGCCCTTAGTCCTAAAAAAGAGTCAAAAATCTTTCGATTTTTTGAGTTTTAGGATTCGGCCTTTCACAAAGCATGATTTCATAACTAACAACTCTAGAGTCCTGGTTCTGAAATCCCGAAAAGGATTTTTATTAAAGTAATAAAAAAAAATGAGTGTTATAAGTCCCGATACGCGTTTCACAAAATACCCTTTAGTCATGATCAATTAAACCCTTAAACATAATCAATGATTCATTAATATTTTGTGATTTGGGTTTCCTTGTATCAAAGTTTTTTCAAAGCGTCAGCCCTTGAACTCCCGATCCCCGATTTTCCGAAAAGAAGAAATTAATTACTAACCTTGATTGATTAAAGCATTAATACAAGTAATTAGCGTTTAAACTAATCTCATCACAATTTTGCAATTCAGGGTTTGCGTATGACATATTTTTTGGAGACTTGATCCCCAAAACTCTAAAATGTGAAACTCTAAAATGTGAAATCATGATTCTTTAACAAAGTCTAAAACTAAATTAAGTTAATTTAAAATGAGATTAATGATGACTAAACTACTTTTCACATTTCGCATTTTAGGATTTGTTGAAAGCAGTCCTTTCGAAACCCTAGTTTGAAATCGCCAATATATGGTAATATCTGTAATGGATAAATAGAGATATTTTAACTTAACTGCGTATCTCTGGGCATATATTCCTCATTAAAACATTAAATTTTTATCACCTGTCTTAGTACGTCCGTCGTAAGAAGAGTTAAAGGTTAACAGAGGTTTGGTTTTTTCGAATTTCATTCTTATCATTTGGATTCAAAAGTGAATTTCACTCAACAAACTTACGCATTTTTCTCTGCGGCAGGAATTCATTCTAAACACAAAAATTATGGCACCTGGAAAGGAACCTAAGAAAAGTGAAGAAGCAGCCTAAAGCTCAAGCCTAGAAGGAGATGTCGTGTCTGATACTACATCGCATGCCATTGATTCCATCAAATCATGGAGGAAACTTTTCGAAACCTTGGAATTTGAAATCAAGAATTTTCCCAATGACTCTGAAAACAAACTCTGAGACATAGTAGAGTCTGAACTTCACAAATTAGCCACACACCCACGATTCATGACATACAATGATATGATCATTTGGGCTTTAGAGAGGACAAACGTGCAGACGAGAAGCATTTCGAACAACCAAGGGTTCATCATCGGCTCTTTTAGACCGAAGCATATACAAGTAATGTACAAACTGTCTCCCGATTCTAAGTACATTTATAATAAAGAGTTTGTAATCAAATTTCAAAGGAAATAATGCACAGAGGCAGATCAAACATACCCCGACATAATCAAAGACTGGTGGAGACACCCAGCAAAGTTCAGGGTTGATACCCATAATGTTTATTCCACATCCTCATTGAATGAGTACATGGTCTATGTGTCTATGATGTTATGTAGACTTTTTGGGAAGAAAAGTCCTACCCATTTCCTTGCAAAATGGGTTCCCCTTTTACATGAAGCAGCCGAAGGCTATAGCTTCAACTGGAACACAATTCTATCAGATAACCTAGCTAAGGAGGTTATGGAGTATCAAACCACGAGATCCAATGGTTTAATAGTAGCCTTTTGTATGTTGGCATATATCATGGATGCTATATGTTTCATGACTCCTTTCCCTTTGATGAATTGGAGTTGGAACCCAACCTGCACTGAATTGATTCATGACTATCATTCTAAGTTGTGGGAAGAAAATGCTAAGGATTCCTTTTATGAAATTTTTCATTTCATGGTGATACCAGTGCATCAGATGTTGTATGGTTGTGCACCCCCCTGTATTTCAGATTCAGTCATAGGAAATCTCAAGGCGGTTTTAGATTGGTTTATTGAGGAGAATTTCTCCTATATCAGGGTTTTTGTATGTTCTATCCCTCCTCATGCACTTCCTAAATTCCTCCCTGACAGACTGGTGTGCATGGAGGTAGCTCATCAGATAATAATAGGCAGTATTGGGATAGCACTGAATACATCTCAAAAGAAGTTTTGGCTAGTCTTTCCTGTACAGATTGGAAGGTTTTCGCTACTCAAACTGGGTCATTCCAAGGTTGAAGCTACATCTCTAGAGGAGGTCAAGTTGGTGAATCTTGAACATAGGAAACATGACCCTTATCAAACAGTGGGAAGCCACATGGCTCACTGTGGCATGAAAGCATTTGAACATGAGGAATCCCCTCGTGATGACATTTTCAAAGAGGTCAAAACCTATGAGGAGGTTTTAGACAGGGTATAGACGTTATCATCCGATTTGCAAACCAGTCTCCTAACCTTCCAGAAACACAGGCAAAGCAATTTTCCCAAGGTATTTCAAGGAGAAGCAACAACATCTCCTCTAGAACAAGAAAACATTCCCCCGGGCTTCGGACAGAAAGCACAGGATAAAGAAGACACCAAGGAAAATTCACAGGGGGCAGAAGGATCTGCACAAAACAAAGAAGTCCCACAGACAGAGAATCCAGGAGAAGAAACAAAGAGAAGTTCTGGGAAACCTCCTGAGTCTAGTCAACCTACCCCCCCTTCATCATCTACTATTCATGTTGATACCCCCAAGACTGCAGGGGAAACAAAATCCACAAAGTTGGAAAATCCCATCACTTCCTTGACCCCTTTACAGTCTACTTTTGGGCTCCCTCAGATAGGAGTCATATATGCTAGTGACCTCGACCCTATCTCCAGAGAAGAAATACCTCCCTCTGATTACTTCTTCAGTAAAAAGAGGAAGGTTGTATTAAAGCAGGAGATGTATATGAGAGAAGGTGGAATGGTAAATAAACATAGGGTGTTGGTGGATGGGAAAAACTTGGAAAAGGGAGATTTCACTGCAGAGGTGGCGGGCTCCATGTTAGCCCTAGCAATGACAAATCTATTCACCGTTGACAATATGAGAACAAGGTTGAAACAAAGTAACCACAGGATAGTCCAGTTGAAAAACAAACTAAAAGATACAAAGAAAAATATCAAAAAAGAAATAAATAAAGGTCTAGAGCAGGCTAGAGTTGCTGACAAGCAAGAAATTCAATCGCTTAAGTCAAGACTAGACGAGATGAATGAGAAGATGTAGACTAGTCAAATATAGGTTATTCGGCAAGAAGAATTGGTAAGACAACTACAAGCTAAATTAAATTCAATAAAAGGCCAAGTTATAAATTTGAAAGTTTTTTAGGACCTGTCATTGGAAATACATGTGAAGATAGAATCCGAGAAACAAAGAGTAATCTCCCAAGTAAAGATTATTCAGAATTATTTTCAAGAAGTAAGAAATGCTCTTGATAATATTATTTTTAAAGAAAAAGAAGCTAAATAAGAAAGGGCCACTTTTCAAAAGGCAGTTGTATGTTCAGAAAATGAAGAAGTATCGAAAATTCCAAATCTTTCTATCACAGAGCAGATCAGAGGCGATATCATGCTCAAGGTATGGGAAACCAACATAGCAGAAAATAAGAAAACAACCAAAGAAATTAAAGATGATTGTGAAAGAATATTTGATTTGTTGGACAAGAAATCATTAGGTATTGGAAGAGTCAATTTCACTGGGCAATTATGACAGATAAACATTGTAAGACACCAGTTGAATTTCAAAGAGGGTTTGAACGAAATTCAGATGGAAATTTCACAATTGAAGGAAATGAATGTTACCCTAATAGACAAGTGGCTAGTGAAGCCAAACTTGAAATTTCAATCAATTAAGTTTGTTGGTAAGGGGATCGAAGACCGGCTTCCAAAAATTCAGAGAAAATTTTATCTATTCAAAGCAAAGGATTTTCCAGAGCCTCCCAGAAGTTTTGTACACTTTCTTGAAAAATGTATTGAATGTATTGGGTTGAAAGAAGGAGACACTTCAATAAAACAATGAAGTATCATTTTGAAAACTTATATTATCGAGATGATAGGAAAATAAAAGATAATCATGTAAACGGTTGAGGTTTGCATTTTTGTAACTGTTTTCCCCTGGGAGTTAGGAAATCACCAACCATCAATGTATGGGTGATCTAGTATAAGTATAATTTCAGGAGACTGAAAATGGGCTTTTTCTGGGCACATTGTAAAGAAGAATTTGAAGATATTTTTGAATTAATACAAATACAGATGGAAGATTCCAGATCTAGCCAAGTTTGAGTTATGTGTTTCTCTGTCGTTTCATATTTTTCATATATCTCTTTAATGAATGCTTAACTACAATTTAGTACAACCTCTACAGTGGTGATTATTTATTCTTGCAATTTAATCATTTATAACTTTTCCTCTGTATTGGCTATCAACAGATACAAGACCTGTAAATGTTTTAAATTTCAATATCATATACTTCATTAAGAGTTTTTCCTAACTATTTTCTTCTTCTTTCATAAAGTGAGATTCCTCTTTAATTGATGTCTCACCTTGTTCGACATCTTTATGTTTTCTTTTCATTTCATGCATATTCCCTTTTCAAAATTTAACTCAAATACCAGAAACGACCTTTAGTTTCGTCATTCTATTAATTCAAAGTTTTGGAGTTCTTCTTATATGTTTTGAAATAGAAATAGAAAACCCTTAAAAGAAAACACAAAAATCTATCTTTTCAGTCTCCATCCCTCATGACTGTTCCAGTTACAAGACAGCTTAATATCGAACTTGGACTATCAGATCAAATGAGCATCGCTTTGAATTTATTCAATACCATCCTACAAACATAAAATAACCGGGTTGACTTAGAACGTTCATGGGCAGTAATAAAAAGAGACATTAGTATCCAGGAAAAATGGGAAGCTAGATAGAGACAGTTAAGGAACCGACAATAGCCCTTTTCATATAACTTACCTTTTTATCCTTATCCTTCTCTATATTTTTGGATGCCTTGACGGTGTAGTTTAGAGTCGTAAAGTACAAACTCAGGAACAACACTTTAGATGAACTAAGAGAAGAAAACAATTCACTCAAGAAAGAATTGATGAAACAAAAGGAAAGTGTTCACATTTTTTAATAAGCCCAACAGGTCATCAAGAACTTAAGAAATCATCTAGAAGAAGCCAGAAAGATCAAATAAAATATTGAATATCAAAAGCAGTGTTTGGAAACCAACATAGTAGCACAGAAGGAAGAAGAAGAAGTGAGAGAATCGATATTGACATATCATCTTAAGGAAGAAATAATTATCTAAACCAGCTTGAGGCAGAGTTTAGTCAAGAAGAGAAAGAACTTGAAGAAGAAATAATCACATTAAAGATTCAGCTTCAAGAAGTGAAAAGAACATAAGAAGTCATGAAGTCTCAGATAATGATGAAAGAAGAAGAGGTTGAGAAGCTTGAAGAAGAAGTTGTCACAATAAGAAGTAAAATATTTAAGCTCAACAAGAACGTTGAAGAGACAGAAACATCCACATCAGTTATAGAAAATGAAGAGAAGCACTCTAAGTTGCTAGAAAAGAAGAATGAAGAAAATAGAAAGAGTTATGTAGAAGTACTCAAAGGAAGGAATCATGGTCAACCAAAATCTAAGAAAACTATTGAAGATACATATTCAAGAAGACCATCAATGTTCAAGCCACAAAGAAGCTTCAGTCATGATCATGATCATGATTAGTCAAGGCAAAAATTCAGAAGGACTATGTTATAAAGAAGATCATTCACTCCCAGGTATGCAAATTTATTTTATGTTCATTTTTTTTATTGTACTAACTTTGGACATAAGGTTGGATATTGCAGGGATTATAAAAGAAATGTTCAAGCAAGAAGTGTCTATGTGGTCGCACGTAACATTGAGTGTTACAAATGTCATAATTATGGACACATAGCCAGTGATTGTAGAAGCATGATCGATACTTCCATGAAATATAATATTGATATCAAATATAAGAAAGTATGGATAAGAAAACAAGAAGAACGGGTGAACAAAGACCAGGTACCAAAGATCACAAGATTGACAATAAAACAAGATGAAGAAAATTCTACAGAGAAAAAGAAAGATGTCAGATACAGAAAAGTTTGGAAAATAACTGAAAGAAAGGAAGGACAGTTAAATAAGAAATAGGTTCAAGAAATTGTATTTTCAGGCATTATACTGAAAGATGAATCCACAAACAGAAAGAAAGAAGTTAGAGCTCAGAGAGATAATGAATCTACCAATGAAGATTATGATGAATCTACCAATGAAGATGATGATGAATACACATGAGAGAAGGAATTGTTTTGAGCCATCCATCTTAGAGACTCCCAAGTAATATGAATATTAGACAGGGGAAGTCTATGCAATAGCTATGATAGACCAAAGAACCATCCTTCAAGCATCTTGGAGAGTTTGAGAAGACAGATTCAGAGCAATCAGTTAGCAGAAGTATAGTTAGATTAATCAAGACTTCATGACAGTATAGTGATAAATAGGTCAACATTATTGTTACAAGGGAAAAACTCTCTATGGCCAAGGGTAAACCACAACAGACAGGTATGACTGCAGAAATCAACTCAATTCCAACATATGCTATATAAAATAATGTGCAATACAATGAAGAGGCCTACCTTGATCCAACGTTTGATGATGTTACACCATTGAGCACTTTGACCCAAAGATTTATACCTACAAGAAGTTCTCAACAAACAAGAAGAGAACATAAATAGTGATAATATAAAAGGGGTTAGCACATTAGATAGCATAATCCATTAATAAACATTACAAACATGCCCATGGATAATAATCATATATTTGCAAGATACCAATAGAACATGAAAGGAGTATTTCTATTAATAATTGATCAGCAGAAGTGACAACATTACAAACTTTCATGTCGGCACTATTCGAAACCAAGAAACCAAGTTCCTTCCAACTGGGTCTCCACCACTTCAATCCTCGACCAAAGGAAAGCTCATAGAAAAGAGGCAATGAAGTCCTCTCAACAATAGGGAAAGAGCTTGGGAGCTGAACACTGTGTTCAGACTTGAGGGACAAAGGGATGCAAACTCAATATGAAGTAATTTCTCCAAAGTAACTTTCCTCTCAAAGTTGAATGATTTCTCCTCTTTTCCATAGCTCGAAATTGTGCTCTTATAGCCTTCAGAATGCAATTGAAGGGCCGATTCAGAACATTTCCAGTATATGGAAGGCCAAGGATCATATATCTTATGTTGTGACATGGAAACTCGACCTCATTTTGTATTTTTTGGCACAAATCCCGATATACATGATTTGTAGTGGAGCAGCAAGCATATATGCATCTTGTATAGCTGATAGGGAGTGTGTATGTGGAAAAATGTATATTTTTAGCTCTGGATTCATCAAAAAGGGATGACAAGTATGCATAGGGAAATGGAAAAAGGTCCTATGTGCAAGATAGAAATGGCGAGGCAAATATTGCTATAACAGATGCCCCCTAATGTGTGAGATCATAGGAGTATCTGCAATGGCCAAAATACATTATAAATAACCCAGAAGTGGAGTGGTAGAGAACAAGATGGATGAACTCAATTTCTCATTACATTATGTACTGACTTTGCATACATGGCTTCCAAGAATACAATGCAGATCCATGTGGAAAATATACCAAACAAGTGTTCATGGCCATGAATAGGCACATACAAATGTGTTTACATGCCAAAGGTTGTCATAGTCACGAACAAGACCCAATGAAACCAGTCTCCAAATCAATCTAAAGATATTTGTATACCATGAAGTACAATATGATCTCCCATGATCACTGAAGTCAAATAGGTACTGGTCCAATGAAGGGGAAGCAACAACTCAGGAAAAATGCGGCCTCATAGTGATGTATTCAAGTCTTCTACACTATCCACCAAAGGTGAAAGTCTACATCATGTGAATAAATAATTTGAGGTCGAACACGATGAGACATCATTTGATTACCGATCATTGAGGTATACCATTAACAAACGCGAGACAACCTACCAATAATGAAAGTAGGTATCAAGGCACCGAGTACATTCCTACAAGTGTGAAAAAGGAGTCGATGTCGAACACTTGAGAAATCCATTGATCAGGAGACATTGATGTATTCCCATCTGTCAATGGCAAGAGAGCCTGCCACTAATGACTGCAAGCCTCAAGGTACTCATAAAATTCTAGGTCCCATATCCAGAATAAATGAGTTGAAGTCGATGGAAAGAGACCCACTGAAAGGAGAGCATTGAGGCATCTCTCATCAGTCAGCACGAGGAACAAAGCAAGAGATTCATGATTTGGTGGAGATCAGACAAAGAACATGTTCACGAACCAATGACCTTGTGCACCTTTCGCGTGTGCCAAATGCAAGAAGTACATGAAAATGACCCTCTGAATAGTAGCCAATGATGAAAAAACTGTTGAAAAAGGCGAGGAAACCACCAATAAGGCTAATGGCACCCAAGACACTACACAAATCCCAAAATGTGAATATATTTATTGTCATCAAACACAAGGGAAACCACTCAGTCAATGACCAATGATGAAATGTCGATTGATGGGTTGAAGGTGACCTACCAATGAAGGAAGTAGGTATAGGGTGTATGATAAGACCAAAGTATCATGTGATTCTAAGACAAACTGAGGGTATGGCCGACATGCAAAGTCAAGATTTCTGAGGAGTGGCAGACACATGTTGATAGAATTCCTTTGAACAAGAGCATGAGGCAGACGGTGGACTCCGACAACATGGACTCAATGATGTGACAATTAGATGTCGGAGGCATCAATAATGTTCTCTATAGGGATTGGAAGAGTAACCAGTCAGTAGAGAAAACTTCTGTAGCGAGATCAACTTCCTAAGGCCATGCTAAACCCAAAATTATAATGACACAAGGACTCAATAACTTTGTGCTATGTTCAAAGGTGACACAACTACTACCAATTACAATATAATACTCCCTTCCCGCCCTTCTTTTTTTGTTTTTCATAACAAATGAATGCTATGATACAGAGGAGGGAACAAGTGTCACAAGTAAGCAAAACTAGTTCTAGCAGTGGAATGTACCTATGCTTAATGCAAGGAAATGCATGCGGGAGATGGACACTCGGGGTGATGTTCCCTCCAGGGTATAGGGTGTCCAATTGCAAAGGATATAAACAAGGCTCTGCTTGGTTGAGGATGCAAACTGCTTAGGCAACGGTTTATAACGCAAAGAGAGAACCAGCTAAAGGCTCAATACTGCAAGTGAGGGCATGGGATGGAATCACAACTTAATGCAAAAAAATGTCCTTTTTTATATATTTTAGTCTACTTGGTGTGAAAAAGGGGTAAATTTGTGCCAAATAGATGTCTTTTCAAATCCAATTTATGAGTGTGAAAAAGACAAGCTCACTCGGCAATCTTTTCAATTTTTGGTAGCAAGTCGGAAAAGAGCTTAACTAAGACTCATGACCTTTCAAATCCAACTTTAACGAGCATGAAAGGGACAAATCACTCAGTGATATTTTTAGTTTTTGGAGGAGTCGGAAAAGAGCTTAACTGAGACTTGTTTTTCGGTCTTATTCAACATGTAAAGGGGGAGGCCAAGGCTCCCATCCTGGACTTCTACCGAAAGTCAGTACCTTGTGAATAGCTGACAAGAGCTTGGGAAAACCCAAGGCTTTCCATGTCAAGGAGGAGAAGGTGCTAACAGAGGATACAGTCTCTGTGATGGTTCGAATAATGTCTCTTAATGGAAAATACATAGGTGGGGGAATGGGATGTCCCATCAGGTCACCCCAATCGAAAGTAATCTCGTCAGGACTTGGAGGGAGAGCATTCAGGGGAAGAATAAATCTCTCTCATTCAGAAGGGGGAGGATTTGAATTGTTGATGACATCACTAAAATGTGCATCATTCTCTTTAGGGAGAGTAGGGTTGACCAGATATTACATTGGTGTGGCCACTTCTTCAATTATAGGCTAAAGAGGATGCATAATAACGGGGGCAAGATATGCTTCACCCTTAATAAAGGGGGTGAGGTCGGGAGAAGATGGCATCGATGGAAGCACTAAGATGATCAAGGGAGAAGTGGTGTGAAGAGAAACCACGGATGCCTCAAAATCTGAAGGTCTCTTGGGTCAGCCCCATGCTTCTGGTATCTCGGTAGTAATCAGACACAAACAAGTAAGGTGACTTCCTTCGCAAGTCCTGCAAAAGAATTTAGGCTTACGTCTGAGGTGTCTGGGCTTCTCGATGTAACTAGCAGGGGAAAGAGATTTGTCTCTTGTATGATGAATAGAAGCGGGAGATGTGACGTGGCTATGATTCGAGGAAAAAAGAACGGTGCCCCCAACATAATTGGTAGAGGTTGGGGGCAAGTTGTCGACGTAGTTTGTAGAATAAGTCGACCCATCTCTGACATGACTGGAAGAGGTTGGTGATGGAGCACCAGTATGACTAACAGTGACTGGGCTGGCAATAGATGGTGGCATTTGATTCCACGGTTCAGGGAAAGATTGATTCTGAAAAATTGCAAGCCAGGCAGGACCTTGGTATACCTCTTGCCCTAGCCCAAGAAGGTGTTGGTTCACGCCAAAATGGTCTGAAGAGGTTTGGACAGGCATCATCACTGAGGTCTGTGAAGAGACTGAGGTAGGATAAGGATTATTCGAGTGAGGATATATGTTTCCCCCTTGTGAAGGGGTTCTATAAAGAGGGTATCCCGAACCGTAAAACTGGTTCTCTCCATATGAAAGACCTGGTGGTAATTGAGGACCTGTCATGGAAAAAAATTTCAAAGGAAATGACATGGTGGACGAAAGATACATGGGTGGGGTGTAATAAGTGGAATAAACACCCATCTGAGTACTGGATCCATAAGGGGGAAGGTTTCACCCTCCCATGGGGACTCAAGTCATATCCAATGAAGCAGTGGGCATCAGAGCCATGGTGCCCCCAGGTCCAATGCTAGGATTCATATATGTGGGCCAGGGAGAGGGTTGCACGGGGGAAGGCATATCAACAAAAAAATAGCTAGAGACCCAAGGTGTTAACTGAGCATTGTAGTTCTGCATACCATTGTAAAAAATGGAAGGGTCCGTCACTATGAAATTAGTAGGTATCATGGGGTGGGTAGCAATGAATGAGGGAGAAAAAGAAACTCCATTGTCCATAATGATGAAACCCAAAATAGATGCCTAAGGTCCACTAGTAGTCAAAGAGCATACCAAAACTCAAACGACCAATATGCATGCAAACGGGCTAAAGTGGCAGAGTGTCCTCCCTCACTAAAGAAGGTATGTCTCATACAAGAGGGACCTGAGACTCCCTACTAATGTTTGGAGGTAACATAATAAGTTATAAGGGACCTCGTAGGCTTACCAACCAGTCAGTCATATCCCCCCAGAGAGGTAATCCTCCATAAAGGTTTTGTGTTGTCCGACACCTATCTGACTCAGGATACAAGCAAAATAACCCCTGCAAGTAACCTATGATACACCTAATTCAAGAAACTAATAAACCACTATATAACTGATGCACATGTGAGTAGTGATAAGTCTGGATCACTGTATGGACAGGGTAGCAAATCCTGAAACCTTGAAAGCACCACCTTTCAGAGAGGTATGGGTACTAGCAAGATCCCCAAATACGAATAAATCCACAGAAATATCTCTGACGCTAGGTGAGTATCCAAGGGTTATCCATTCAACTAAATTTGTGTGACCTCGTGATTAACTCTGGTGTGAGCAGAGCCTCCTGATATTACCAATTATACAATGGACTTCTCAACTCCCTGTCTCAAACACATATGTTTATTTAATTGCCTTGGAGAAGTTTACTCACAAGATCTTATTCCAAGGCACTAAATCCTAGGCTAGTTTGTGCACCCTAAAAAAAAAATCGTGACTAATCAATTTTAGTTTAAAGCGTAAATTTTATTTGTCGTGGTTACTCAAAAAGGTATGGAAGTGAAACTCATGGTGTTATGACTCTACAAGAAAATAAATACTGATATAATGCAAAGTATATCTTTAACTTTTCAATGAATGATATGCTAAATAAGAACAGTGCATTCTTCAATTTCAACTCTGCAATTCATAAGTAAAATGAAACCTTTCACTAAATGTGTGAAGATAATGATAAAGATTCCAAGATGTAAATGCCAACCAATGCAAAATGCCTATTTTTTTGTATTTTCAATATACTAAAAAGAAAATGCATGGACTAATGAGCAACCTGATATATAAATTCTACTGTGTATAAAAGCAATAACTCGAGCAGATGTAACACCATGTTTCCCCCAGTTTGTAAAAATAACTATACTGGCCAAGAACCGTGGCAAACTAAAAAATGTGAATGTGTGATGTGAACGGACCTTGTGAAAAAGGTCGATGAATGTGAATAATACTTTATATATAT
>ML808785.1:56703-71924 GCA_009831015.1 Picea engelmannii
TGTAATTATACCTCCTAGTCTCCTATATATACCAAGGAGACATTTTCATTTTGAATCATCGGGGACTTGAACATTTAAGTGGGGTAAAAGGAGGTTTCCCCCTCGAAGAGGCTTATTATCTGAAATTATCTCTTTTTCAAGGCATTGATTACTTTTCCTGAGGTTTTTCTATGCTATATTTATGTTTGGTTCTTAACATTTGTGAAGAGGACCTGTCTTGGTAACGGCTTGAGAAATACTTCCAGAAGAAGTATCTGTCGGAAAAATATTTCGACGAAAAGACTAAAGAGTTTTATGAACTCAAACTGGGACAACTTACTATAGAAGAATATGTCAACAAATTCCTCGATTTGTTGAGGTATGTACCTTATATCAAGGCGGAAAAGGAAAAGGTGCAACACTTCATCAGTGGACTACCTAAGGACTATCAGAATAGAAATGAATTTGATGAGCCAAAGAATCTAGAAGACACTATTCGAAAGGCAACCTATTGTCATGAACAGTTTGGGCATCAAGCAGAACCTCGCGAAGGATGGAAACAGAAGAATAGTTCAAGATTTCATAAAAGGGGAATTAAATCCCCAGGATTTAAGAACTACAAGAAGAACCCGAGAATGAACTTTCCATCCCGGAGTATGCACCAGCAGAATTTTCCCTCCTTGAGCGGAAATAAAACTTCTGGACCCATATCAGTGAAGACTGATAACCCAAAGAGAGAACCTTTGAAATGTTGGGGTTGCGGAGAGGAACATCTCCTGAGAGACTACCCACACTAACAACAGAATAGTCGGATAATTTATAAAATACAGGAAGCTACTACCGTCAATGATGTGGCTAAGAGTTGCCACAAATTTATGCAGCCTTGGATAATAACCAAGCCGACCACCAAGATTTAGTAGTGGAAATAGAAGGTATGATTTCCAACCATCTAGTGTCTGTTCTGATTGAACCTGGTACAAATTTGAGTTATATAGCCCCTAAAGTTGTTGATAAGTGTAAACTATAGCCACAAAAACATACCAAGCCATGGTTGGTATAGTTAGCTACTGGCACCAAAAAGAGGATACCAGAGGTCATACCAGCCTGTCAATTAATGTTGGGTGAATTCCCCACCCAAACAACCCTTAACTTACTACCCCTGGGATCATATGATCTGATGATTGGTATGGACTGGCTAGCCACCCATAAATCCAGATTGGACTCTTACCATAAAACCTTAGAATGTGTAAGTAAATAAGGGAAAAGGATAGCCCTTCAAGGGATCTGAAAACCTATCTCAGTGAGACAAATATCATCTCTACAAATGAGAAAGTATTGTCAAAAGGGATGTCCCCTATATGCAATACAGGTGTTGAAAACAATCGAAGGTGACAAACCAGGCCTTAACGATCACCCTATCCTGAGAGAATACATAGATGTGTTTCCGAAAGAGGTATTGGGTTTACCACTGAGAAGAGACATAGACTTCTCAATAGAACTTGCACCAGGAGTGGTGTTGGTGTCTAGGACACCCTACCGGATGAGCACACCCGAGTTAGTTGAAATCAATATGAAATTAAAAGAAATGATGGATAAAGGCTATATTTGACCCAGCGTGTCTCTGTGGGGAGCACCAGTCCTGTTCGTGAAAAAGAAGGACAGTACCCTTAGACTGTGTATAGAGCATAGGCAACTTAATAAGGTAACCATAAATAACAAGTACCCCTTGCCCAGGATCGATGACCTATTCGATCAATTGGGGGGTGCGTCTATTTTTTCAAAGATTGATTTGAGGTCAGGATACCATCAAGTCCGAATCAAGGGTTAAGACATCCATAAAACTGCTTTCCGAATGAGGTATGGTCACTATGAGTTTGTGGTGGTGCCATTTGGGTTGACCAATGCCCCTGCCACTTTTATGTGCTTGATGAACAATGTACTCAGCAAGTTCCTAGACAAATTTGTGCTTATCTTTATTGACGATATATTACATTACTCCAAGAATAGAAAAGAGCATGAAGAGAATCTTAGACTTGTGCTGCAAGTGCTAAGAGAACATCAACTCTATGCCAAATTCAGCAAATGTGAATTCTTCCAAAAAAAATACATTACTTAGGCCATGTTCTCTCTGAAGAAGGAGTAGTGGTAGACCCTGAAAAAATTATGTCTATCATGGAATGGCCTACCCCAAAGGATGTTTCGGAAATCAGATCCTTTATGGGATTAGCAGCATACTATAGGAGATTTATAAAAGGATTCTCCAAGATTGGTTGTCCAATCACTACCCTCCAGAAGAAGGGGACAAAATTCATGTGGACACAGAAATGTGAAGAAATATTTCAAACCCTGAAACATCTACTGACCCATGCGCCCATGCTAAAGATCACCGATCCAGAAGCCAACTTACTTGTGTGCACAGATGCCTATAAGGAAGGGCTCAGAGGAGTCCTTATGCAGAAAGGAAGTGTGATCTGCTATGAATCCTGAAAATTGAACGAGCATGAAGTCAACTATGTGACCCATGATCTAGAACTGGATGCCATAGTGCATGCCTTGAAAATGTGGAGGCATTACCTCCTGGGGAGAAAATTTGTACTTATGACAGATCACTGTGGATTGCGATACTTGTTTGATCAACCAAATCTCAATGCTAGACAAGCTAGGTGGATGGCCCTCCTTAGCGAGTTTGATTTTGAAATCAAACACATTAAAGGAAAGGAAAATAAGGTGGTTGATGCCCTTAGCAGAAGAATGAAAACAATTCACTTGGCAGTGGTGAGCACCTGTGAGACATATGTCAAGGAAAGAATCAGAAATGCACAAGAAATAGATCCCTTCGTCCGGACCATGACCATGTACCTACAGCAAGAACCCGTCGGAGTAAAATATGAAGGCTACCAGAAGAACAAAGGAGGTTTGTTCACTTACAGAAGAAAATTTTATATCCCAAATTGTGACAACTTGAAGAGGTTCATTATGGATGAACTACATAAAAGACCCTACTCGGGTCATCCAGGATACCAGAAAATGATCACTTCCACTAGGAAATAATTTTATTGGCCTGGATTGAAGAAAGACATAGCCGAGTACCTAGCCAAATGCATAGAGTGCCAACAGGTTAAAGAAGAACATCGACACCCAGTAGGATTATTGCAACCTTTACCAATCCCATAATGGAAATGGGAAACCATCTCCATGGATTTCATCACTGGATTACCAACCTCAACCAAACAAAATGACACCATTATGGTGGTGGTGGATAAATTGAGCAAGTCTGCTCATTTCATCCTCGTCAAGTCGACCTGCAAGGCAATCGATATCGCCCAGGTATTCATGAAAGAGATATTCAGACTGCATGGTATGCTGAAAGAGATCATGTCTGATAGAGACATGAAATTTACTTCCAACTTTTGGAAATCACTGATGGCTGGTTTAGAGACCAAGTTGTTTTTTAGCACCACTTATCACCCTCAAAATGACGGACAGACAGAAAGAGTGAATCAAATACTAGAAGATATGTTAAGGATGCATGTAATGCATCAACCCAAGAAGTGGGAAGACTACCTACCACTGGTAGAATTTGCCTACAACAACGGCTACCAAGCATCCTTAAAGATGAGTCCCTTTTAAGTCCTCTATGGTAGACCGTGTAACACTCCAGTCAGCTGGAGTAATCCTGTAAATAGGATTTCTTTTGATTACGACATGTTGAAATAAATGGAACAGCAAGTGACTTAGATAAAACAAACCTGAAAGTCGCTCAGAACTGACAAAAAAATTATGCCGACCAAAAGAGAACTCCAAGAGAGTTCAAGACAGGAGACCATGTATATCTCAGAGTTAGGCCCAGGAAGAGTTCCCTGAAAATGGGAGCTTGTGCCAAGTTGGCACCTCGGTATTGTGGACCGTTTGAGGTTCTAGATAGAGTGGGACTTGTAGCCTATAGGCTAGCACTTCCTCCCACAGTAAAAGCACATAATGTTTTCCATGTTTCATTATCGAAGAAATATGTACATGAATCTAATCATATAATTGACTAGTTTGTGATCTAGGTGGAACCGGAGGGAGAATTTCTACCAGAACCTCAGTGCATACTAGACAGAAAGGAAACCCCACTCCAGAACCGAACCATTGCACAGGTCAAGGTGCAGTGGAGACATTTTGGCCCAGATGAGGCTACATGGGAAATGGAGGATGCCATGAGACAGGCATATCCGATTTTGTTTACTTTTATACATGCATGTCATGTTGATAGATAAGAACATCGAGGACAATGTTCCTTCAAGGGGGAGGGAATTGTAACACCCTATTTCCCCCAGTTTGTAAAAATAACTATACTGGCCAAGAATTGTGGCAAACTCAAAAATGTGAATGTGTGATGTGAATGGACCTTGTGAAAAAGGTCGATGAATGTGAATAATATTATGAATATATATATATATATATATATATATATATATATATTGCAGGACTGCTGAGAGGGGATATGCTGAAAAAGAGACCACGATGGCTGAAGAAAGGTGGTGGAAGGCACCTGGAAAGGTGGCGTTAAATTCCACTGAAACCAATACCGTATTTGGAATTCACTAGCCCGGAGAACCAAGAGTGGCTCGATGGCCCCGAATTAAATGAATCACCAGGATTGGTAGGTAAATAGCTCCTCATGAGTAATGAGGGATGGGGGGGGTGAACCGTCCATCCATAGAGCCATCAGGCCTGACCAGTGTGAGGGAAATCGTGCCACATGCAACCTCGCAAGAGGAAAAAAAGGCATGGGGGAGAAGTGAGAAGGGGGAAGATGCGAGGGAAGGAAGAGAACTCTAGAAAATATAGAGTGAGTGATAGCAGAGAATGGGGACAGTAACCCTCATTCTTGGTCACTGGAAAACAGAGATGCAGTCTCGCAGCATCGTGGTCTCATATCGGGGGTGGCTAATGGTAAATCCTATCGGATTCACTAAGCCTACGGTTGGGTGGAAAAGGGCACCCCTCTCAGTAGTTGCACTCACCTCTGGTGTTATTTCTAATAATTGTTTTACATCTTGCATCTTGAAATTTATATGCTGACATATATACTCATAGTCTGTGAAATTTTATGAGTGGTTTGAGTATAAGACTACCTGTGTAGTGTTTTGATTCAGAAATGGTGGTTGCATGCTTATAATGGAAGGGCCACATATGGCTTATGTTTATAAATATATTTATATGTATATACGCACATTGAATCAATTCAGAATTCAAGTCGTTTCTCGGGAAATCTATACCCTTATCCGTCTTAGGTGATACCCTGGATAAATCTTCCCATAGAGATACCCTTTTTGAAAAAACTCAGAAGAGGTAGCACTTTGTGTGCAAAGACTCTACAGAGGCACAGAAGTCATAGAATCCCTTGAGGATTCGAAGAACAAGTATCGATCAATGGATGAGATCCTATTGGAAGATCTGTGGTCATTCACGACCGTTAGATTGAAGGAATAAATGAGGGCATTAAATGCCTTAACCCTTTTTCCTTTATCTTCGCGAGCAGTGAAGAAATTGGGACCATAGATCCCCAAGGTCCGGGAAAGAATCTGGACCATGGATTCGTGTCCAAACACCTTAGGAATGGCGCAATGGAGAGACAGGTATGAGTCATCATATCTTGGTCTAAACATCCGACAGACGTTGGATCTCTCGAGAGTTGCACGAGGTTTAAACCTCACACGAAGAACAGCAGAAGAAAAAGTCCCGAGAAGGAGTTCGTATAGGGGTTTCGACATTCGGGAGTTCGGGAGTCCGGACAAACCAGGGATGTCTCACTTAGCAGACGGATTGATTGGTAATACCACACACCACAGTCCTCAATCACAACCACCACCAATGTATGGCACACCTCAATATTCGTCGGCATATGGGGGCACCTCTTATTACTCCCCACCCCCTTATCAATAGCCATACCCTGTTGCTATGCCTCCACCCATCAGTGGGCCACCGTCGGCACCCCCCATACACCCACTTATCCAGACAAGTTCTAGTACCCCCTCTACCTCAGTTTATAGTACTAGTGAAAGCGCCACGCCTTCCTATGTACCTTACGAATCATTACCCCCACAGAATCTATACTTTCCATTTCCTAGTCCCCCACAACCCATGGCTCCCCCACATCCTCATGCTGGGGTGAATTTTTTTCAACCCTCTCTCGTTCAATAATATCAAAATTTTGAACAGCTGAATACAACAAATCCGACCCACCCGTCGAATAATGCCAAAAAGAGAGGAAGAAATAGGAACAACAACAACCCAGGTCAAGGCAGGAATCAACCCCAGCAAAACCACCCTACTGGGGGCAACCAGAACCAAGGGAATCAGAACCCCCAAGGGGGAAATAATAATAGGCGTCAAGGGATAAATAACAATAATGTTAAAACCAACTTCCCTTGTGCCCTTTTCGGTGAGTTCGTTCATTATACTCATCATTGCCCCCAAATCGTTGATTTCAAACGACTGAAAGACTTAGGCAGTCTACCCCATCCTCCAACACCGCCTACCCCTCAGCAAGCCCCACAACAATACGTGCAACAACCCCCCCCCTTCCATGTATCAGAATCCTATTCCACACCAAGGTGTGATAAACACCCAACAGGACACGCAGCCTCCCCCACCTCAGGTGGGACAGTACCTCAATCCAAAAAATCCAGCAGATCACATGATCCTCCTCACTAGTGAGGAAGAAATCATTATGCAAACACATAATCGTCAGTACCATGCACCCACTGAGTCCCCTCCCATTCCTCCAAAAACAATCCCCGCACCAATGGGACCCCCGTTGGTGATCCCTCGCCCTAACACAGAACCACCTCTTTACATCCCTCACATCCCATTGCGTAGGAATGTCCACAACCCACAGTCTAGGGTAGCTCATAATTATAGTTTGGTTGATGACTTAGCACAATCCCCAACTGCCATGTCAGTCTTAGAAGTCCTTCATACTTGTCCCACTCAGCATAAATCATTACTTTCTGCCTTGGGGGCAGTCAACCCCGTAGATAGTCGACTCATTACGTTTGATCTCGACAGCAGAGAACCTCTCCTTCCCACTTTGATCACTTTTCAAATCCCAGTGAAAATATAGAACATTACAGTTCATCGGTGTATCATTGATAAGGTGCATCTACATGAATTATGTCCAAATTTGTATGGCAAAAACTTGGTTCCCCCGAACTCATACCCTCTTCCATTACCTTACGAGCTTATGACAGACGACGATCATCTCCTGAAGGGATCTTCCAAAATGTCCCCATAGAACTTAGGGGAAATACTATTCCCATCGACATTGAAGTTATCGACGCCCCACTCGATTATAATATCATGTTCGGTCGTAGCTACATGTACGCTATGAAGACAGTTTCCTCTTCCATCTTTCGAATGATGATGTTCCCCCACAACGGGAAGATCGTTACCTTTGAACAAGTCTCACATTACAAGCCTAACCCATCTGCCAACATCGATAATATTCTCCCTCTCATCCACATGAATCATGATGCATACCCACTCATCAAAATGGGTCTCAAAATTTTCAAAGATCCATCATTGTTAGGAACTTACCATGGTGCACCACCGCTCCTTCATCTGTCCAATCAAGTATGCACTGTATCATCTAATAGAACTAACATAGAGGATACCCTTCCTCCTAGGGAGGCTTCTATCATATCTGACGTCCCACTAGTCGAAGAGCTTCCCCCTCACAAGCCTCCTGCGAACTCGTCAACCCCACCAGTCCACGATTTCACCTCTCCCTAAGGCCATATCCCAGTTTGGGAAACAGTTCCCCAAGCCATTACTCAAATCCCATTCTTTTACCCTCCTCCAGGTGTACAATCTTTCCAGGTAGCCGCAATGCTTACCCTCCCTAATATGGTGTTAGCAATTCCAGTTTCATATTTACATCCACCCGAGATGGTCCCTCGACCATCCCTTCCCCCCCCAAATGGTAGGAATCCTAATGATGATTCCCATACTCACTCCCATCATACCCTCTACACCCCCACTCACTACCCTCCCTGCCACAGTTGGGAGCAGGTGAAAGAAGAAAGATTCCATAGCTCCACTCCCCCCGCGCATCCAACCTCCTTGCGCACTATGTGAGAAAGATGGACACCAAACCAACAAGTGCCCATCTCTACCAAAGTTACAGAATTTGATTCCACTCAATCAAACTCCCTCAACACTCACCACTATAGCAAGTACTGCCACTACCACCCCTCATTCAAGTAGTAAAGGGTTGTGAACCAAATTCGCTTGCGCTATATGTTCAGAATATGGCCATTATACCCACCATTGCTCAGCACTCCCACTCTTTTGGCAGACATTAGTCGCAGTATGCCAAATCTTCCAGAGAAAACCCAGTCCAGCTACATCATCCCTACCAAAAATCATTGACATCCATTATGTCACAACTTCAGTCAATGAACGTATGAGATTCCCTTGCTCTCTATGTGAATCCTTAGATCATTTTACATACCAGTGTCCTATGATCATTGAATACAAGCAATGCCAATTGACCCTACTTCAAAGACCCACAGAATCGATGGTTGACCTTACCTCGTCACTAGAGATTCTTCATCTCATTTCTCCCGAACCCGAGGCTCTCCCAATGCCTCCATGGTTCTTGGATGACTTATTTGAGGATTCACCCCAAAAGCCCCCCAATTCTCCCGCTCATTTTCCTATGGAAATTTTACATCCCACTACCACGGGTACTCATCAGTACTTCAATATTTGGTTTATGTCGAGCAAACCATCGCAATTTCCTTGTGTCATTACCCCTACTTCTTCCTCACCAGGGGGCAACCACATGACAACAGTCACTGATATCACTCTTCACGACCCCTTGTATTCCCGCCAATTCCACTGTGATGAGGAAATACTAGAAGAGTTAAACAACCTTGACTACCCATGGGATGCGCTACACCACCGAGCACTCTTCTTTCCAAAGGAAGCCTCCATGCCACCTAACCAACACCGCATATCCGCGATCGAAACCAAGGAATTTATCCCATCAGGGCATATCGACTGGTTCAACAACCCCATTCCTTCCCCAGATGCTTTTGAAGAAGGCAACATGGCCAACATTTCCCCAACCATCAAAATCGAAATTTCCATAAAAAATGGCATCGTCGAGGAAATCACCATAGGCGTCGCTTGCACTCCTCAAGAAATCATCGCCTATAAATCCCTCTTCCAAGAATATTAGGATATTTTTTCCTGGTCATACACAAAAATTCCTAGCCTTGATCCCTTGATCGTCGAATATCGCATCGACACTTGGCCTAACAAAACCCCAGTTCGTCAAAAACAACGACCGCTACACCCATTCAAAGCAACGGCCATCAAAGCCGAAATTGACAAATTACGCGTGGCTAGGTTCATCAACCCCATCGCCTATACCTCATGGGTTTCCAACCCTGTACCCGTTAATAAAAAATAGGGCACTATCCACGTCTGCACGGACTTTCACGATCTCAATCACGCATGTCTCAAAGACAACTTTCCAACGCCTTTCATCGATCAAATTATTGACGATTGTGCAGGCCATGAGGCTCTATCCTTCATGGACGGTTTCTCTGGTTATAATCAAATCCAAATTCACCAAGCCGATCAATACAAAACTGCATTCACTACCCCTTGGGGTACTTTCACATATTGTGTCATGCCTTTTGGCTTAAAGAATGATGGTGAAACTTTCCAATGCACTATGACATACATTTTTCACGATCAGGCTCATATCATCCTCTCATACTTAGACGATCTCACAACTCGATCCAAGAAACGCACCCAACATCTTGATGATTTATGGATCATCTTCCAACGGTGCCATCAATACAACATCTGCTTGAATCAGCTAAAGTGTGTATTATGCGTCATCGTGAGGCACCTCCTTGAATTCATCATTTCCCAAAGAAGTATTACCATGGACCCCCTCAAAGTCCAAGCTATCACCGAAATTCCACCTCCCCAAAATTTACATCAACTCCAGAGCCTACAAGGCAAGGCTAACTTTCTACGGTGATTTGTCCCAGACTACGCCACTTGCACACGCAGTTTCCTTCGCTTACTATGTCACGACATCCCATTTTACTGGGATGAACATGCCCAACACTCATTTGACGATCTGAAAATGGCACTCTCCAATGCCCCTTTAATTAGTGACCCTGACTACAATCACGACTATATCCTCTACATATCAACATCAGTTGTTTTAGTAGCAAGAGTTCTCATTTAGATAGGTGATGACAATCGTGAGCATGTCATTTATTACGTTAGTAAAAACCTCTCAGGGCCACCCTTGAAGTATAAACGCAAAGAGAAACTAGCCCTTGCAGTCGTCCTCGTAGTCCAGAAACTATGTCACTACATTCTGCTTCGCACAACTAACGTTGTAGCAGATTCCAACCTATGTAATACTTGCTCAATCGTCGGCAAATTAATGGAAAATTTGCTCGATGGATCGTTATCCTTCAGGAGTACGATCTTGAATTCTCAACACCCAAGAGCAAGAAATCCCTCATCCTCGCCGAACTTGTCATGGCCTTCCCCTCTGACACAACCAGTGCCCCCATCAATACCAACTTTCCCGATGAACACCTCTTTTACATCACTTCGGATGATCCTTGGTATGAAGACCTCCTCATCTACCTCCGAACTCAAAAGTTCAACAACCACCTTTCATGAGATGATCGTCGTCGTATTCGCCACAAGGCCCCCCACTACCTCCTCATCAGAGACATCTTATACAAGCAAGGGGTCGACACCATTCTTCATCGATTCCTAACCATTGACGAGGCTGATAGAGTCTTGAACGACTGCCATAGCGGCGCATGTGGGGGCCATCTTTCGGGAATATCCACTTCTCATAAGATCATCCGAGCAGGTTACTTTTGGCCTACCTTGTTTCACGATTGCATTCATTCCGTGAAACAATGTGAGAAGTGTCAGCTTTACACCAACAAAGCCCGAGCATCACTTGCTCTTCTTCATCGACTCATCACTGCCGGCCCTTTTTGTAAATGGGGCATCGACTTCATGACTTGTAATCCCCCCTTCAGCAATGGACACAAATACATTGTTGTCGCAGTCGATTACTTCACAAAATGGGCAGAATCTATGCCCACCTTCAACAATACCGCTGACACTGCAGCGTGTTTTTTCTTTAACCACGTCATATCCCACTTTAGAGTACCACTCCAACTAGTTTCTGATCACGGGAAACACTTTGAAAATGAGATTTTTGTCGAACTCTCATCTTGGTTAGGATTCTCCCACGATTTTACCTCACCATATTACCCTCAGTCTAACAGACAGGTTGAAGCAGTCAACAAGGCCCTCAAGACCATGTTACAATGCACGGTTAACAAACATAAGACCAATTGGCATCATATGTTATTTCCCATGCTATGGGCTTATCATACGGCTATGAAAACAACCACTGGTTTCACACCATTTCATCTAGTCCATGGGGTTGAGGCCACTCTACCCATCGAGTGCGAAATTCCCACCTTATGCATCACAATTGAGCTATTACCTGACATTGCTCCAATGGAGCAGCGCTTACTGAACTTAAAGTCCCTGGATGAAGATCGTTGATCTTCATTATAGAATAATGAGGCAACTAAAAGATGGTCAAAGGCCACCTTTGATCGCCATGTCAACCTTCGCTCATTTCATGAAGGTGACCTCGTCCTTGCTTACGATATCGCTCACAATACCTTCGGTCATGGAAAATTTGAGTCACTATGGCGTGGCCCCTACATTATCCAACATTGCCTCACGAAAGGCACATACATCCTGGCCTCTTCCGAAGGCCTCTCTCTTAAAGAACCCGTCAATGGGTTATACTTAACAAAATTTTATGCTTGAGCATAGTCATTCTACTTTAGGTTATTTCTTTTATAGTGTTTTTAATCTTTTTTCCATCTCTCACGTCTAAACTATCATTTGTGCTACTGACAGATGCGCCCTCCACCGGCCTACCACATCGGTTACGCCGACGATGCCAGCCGTTGGACACAACATCTTGCTTCGGCATCTTGGGCCCTCTATACCCCCTCACATGAACTGCTCCATTCAAGCAGCATATGTTTGGGATCAACCACCAACAACCAAGCCAAATAAACTATCGGCATTGGCCTCCTCGTCGATGCCCAACATCATCGTATTTGTCACCTTAGCATCTTTCTCGACTCTCAGCTAGTCATTCTCCAACTCAATAATGTGTACCGCATCTACGATCCTTACCTCTTTTGCAAATACCTACAGGTTAGACTTTTATCTCGACATTTGATTTCATTACATTTACACATATTCCAAGACATATGAATCAAATTACAGATAACTTAGCTAACATTGTGTTAGACTGGCATATACAACATCAAGATACCTCTACACATACATAAACATATCAAAAACCTGTCACACCATCTATATAGATTAGACATCATCAAACATTAAAAAACACATGTAACCATCGCATAGATCTCAAAATGTATACTCATGTATATATAAGTCATTCCATAGTGCCATCCAAATGTTTACATACAAAAATACAAGTATCTACAGGCCAGTGAAGCACCTCAGTACAAAATGGGCTCACCAGCCTATATACAAAAATAAAAAAATACATAGAGCACCACTCACAGTTCCTCTAGAGCACCACCTCCTGCCCCTAACTCGAGTGGTGGCCCCCCACCCACTACTGGTCCATCCTAACCAGGAGGTAACCGTCCGGTCATAGCAGCACCTGCTACTGTTGCTCGTCGTACCACGGCCCGCCATGGCGGTGGAATCTCCACACACTACTCCAGGATGCCCTCATCCTGGATACGTGACCACATGCTCTCATGCACACCCTGTAGCACCACCTCTAGGCGACGACGTATATCCTCAAAATCAACTCCAGCATCCGTTGGAGGATCATGTGATGGCTTGGCACCTGGGTCATCAAACCGACGTCTCCTCGTTTCCATCTCAGGCTCAGCTGGTCTCGCCTCAGCGTCCTCACGCCAACGTCTCTCTCATACCCGTGGCCCTCCCCACAGTTGTCTCCCCGAATCCTGGCGAGTCGGCGCCCTCAGCAACTCAACCTTGCACCCGCGAGGTGCCACATCTACACATACAAACAAACAACAGATAGTATCAACATCTATACCAAATACATATGTCATTCTATCTCAAAAAACATATATATATAACTCACAAACATACCTCAGTGATAAAAAACCTCCCCTAGAGGTAACACCATGTCCGGATCATCCCGAAAGTCAACATCAGCATATGGGAACTGCAATATCACCTGCGGCATCTACCGCCTCAACTATAAAGAAGTGGTCGCCCTTGCCACCACCTTGGATAAGAAAAACAATCGAACACCACCTCAATCACGGCTCTCGCACCCCAGCAGCGCCCAATAAAATCCTGGGGCACAACATCGGCACCCTCTCCAAAAACGAGGCCACTAGGATGGACCCAAAGGCAAACTCTCCTGTATCAGTGGACCGATAATGGTCTAGCTTCCCTACCATCCTAGCATGCAGCGTAAGCCCCCAGCCGAAGTGCTCACCGGCCAATACCCTCTCCATCACACTCAGTTGACCACCACTGACCCGCTGAGTCGCAAGAGACCCATACACTCTCACAATCATCACTGTTATACATCAATGCGCTAGAGCATCCATCGCCCCGATGCTCACAATGGAGCCCGACATAAATTTCACCCTCGAACAAAACCTCCAACCCATTGTCACTAGCACCACATCCCTAGGTAACATCGGCTCTGCCGGTAGGGGCCTTCCCCGAAATGGGAGCCCAGTCAAAAAATATACGTCCTCCACCGCAATGAAGGCAATTTGCTCTCCCCGCACCATGAAACAATGCAGGTCTGGATTCCACATCCAGATAAGGAACTGTAGGAGATACTCCTACTCCCATATCATCGGGCACTCAAAGAACTTCAGCAGCCCACAGGCTACCAAAGTAGCACGTGCCCCCGGATTCTCAATCGCCACTGCATCCCTCAACTGGGACCAATTCTGCTCTCGTAAACCAACTGGAATCATGCACAATCATTGTCTGCAGCCACATAAAACAATCCCAGGTCATCCACCTCGACCATCACAAACATTAAAAAGATAAGTTTTACACCTGCCGACATTTCCCCCAAGGCGTGGTTGTTTAAACCACATGCGTGCCTGTTCACCCCACAGGCGCGCACATATGCGCGCCTGTTCACTCCATAGGCGTGCACTCATGCATGCCTATCCATCTCACAGGTGCGCATGAAAGCGCACCTGCTCACCCTACAAGGGCACCTCCATGCCCCCCTGTCAAGAAAACATGCGCACATCAAAGTGCGACTGTCCACTACAAAGCCGCGCACACATGCGCAGTTGTGTAGCCAACAGGTTCGCACATAATGCGCCTTAGTCCCCCTTACGGGCACCCCCGTGCGCGGCTATCTGGATGGCAGGCGTGCACTTGTGCATGCATATTTCTGGATCGCCCGCACACTTGGGGGCCCACATCCCTAAAAACCCCCTATACGACCCTCCGTACAGACCCTGCCCAAAAATGGAAACCCTAATTCTATGCAGGATGATTAGACTACTAACCTGAAGCTCATTGGTCCTCAATCGGATGCCTCATCCTCCCGAAATCTCCAAATCTCCTCTAAATACTTCTCATCCAGACATTATAGCAGCAAGTACAAATGAGGTGGCAATGTGGGCCCTACAACTATATATAAGCCTTTTCACCCAACTTCCATTCACAATTTTGGGAGCTCTGGGTGTCCATTCTTTGATCCATCTTCAACCACAAGATCAACATCTTGTCATCTACATCACGTAAAAGGAACCCCCCTGGAGTTGACTTTAAGCCCTTTTCACGACTCCCTAAACACGAAAAGATTGCCGAGCGACCTTGGTATTTTCACGCTCGTTAAAGTATTTGAACTTACGCGTCCTCCGAGCGATAGTTTAACCCTTTTTTGGTCTCGTTGGACTATTGTACGAAAAAGGCACTGAGAGAGTTCTCTTTTAAGTGTTTTTCTAAACTCTATAATCTTGAAAAAACCTTCGAGTTTTCTATCTCTGGACTCGTTAAACAAACATTGACAGACCCGTGATGGGACCGAGCCACTCCTTCTTAGGGTTCGTTAAAAATACTCCGAGGGACTCGTCCGAAGGATGAGCTTATATCAACAAGCATAT
>ML808785.1:86265-97835 GCA_009831015.1 Picea engelmannii
AAATCAAACTCCTCATTAAAGAACTCCTTCCTGAAAAGGGTTTCTCTTATCTATTTCCAGAAGTCATGTTTTGAGGAATGTTCGCAGGCTGCATATATACTCTCCTGCGGGAATCCTTCATTCTCGCAGGCTGCATTCAGCTAAGTTGAAAACTTCTCGCACTGTAATCATTTCCAGCGTGCGGACATCTTCTTACAAAGGAAAAAGATAAGATTCTCGAGCCTTCTAGAAGGGAATCTTCTAGAAGGGTGAGTTGGTATTCGAATGGTTGTTCAGAAGCTGGCATTCCAGATTTATTAGGATCATTCTTATCCTAGAAACTAACCTATTATCTCTTATAAATTGATGAGAATACTCATGGAAAGGGTTAACAAGAAGTTGGCAAGCTTGAGAGATCTATTGGAGAATTGGTACATGATTGTATGGAGAAGTGATGCTACAGCAGATAGAGACAATAGCAAGGTCATCATAAGTAGTTGAATTTCTTCATGCATGAGCAAGTGTGTGTGTCAGAACTAGAAGCCATTGAAAGGAGATCTACGACATCAAGGCTCATGTTGTATATTTATCTTTTAGTTAATTCAATACATGAATATGTCCCTTTCCCATAATGATGATGTCATCTTATTACATGATTCCTTGATCACATGTATAGACTAGGTATTGAATATATTAATTTGCTTGTACTTCGATTGGTTTGTACTGTTGTGATTGGACGGCACAAGAGCATCGAAGCGGAGCAAGGAACAACAGATATTTAAGGAGAGCATTCATAAGGTATGTCCATTATCCATTTCTCTTAGTTCATTCAATAATCTAGATCTAGGGAAAGAGTAGTATTATGTCTTGTTTTGTTCTAGATCCAGGTGGATCTAGGGAGATTGGTCTGTGTCCGCACTCACGAATTTATCCTCAAACAGTTGTCCTTCTTAGAAAACCCAACTAAGCTTGCAAGCACCTCTATTTTTCTCACTAAGGTGACGAAAGAGGTGCAACAACCACAAAAACTTCTCTATGATGTTTGATTTTAGAGTGGGAATACATTGCATGGGAATGATTCTCTTCAGTGGATGCACCGTGGGCATGATGTTTGGTTGACTATGATAAGAGTAGCACAACATAAACATGATGTTTCCTTTCTGATTATAGCTTGGGACCCTAGGATTCCATTAGGAGACAGTGCAGCAATTGAAATGGAGGAGAGAGAGAGTTTTTTCTCTCATGATATTGCTCCCCTAGAAGAGAATTACATTGATGGGTTGATCAAGTCATTGTAGCACTGAATGGCCTTTCTTGATAATGGTTTTTAGGAGGACTCTTATGTTAGTACATTATCAAACCACACCTTGAGTGGAGGATGCTTCAGATATTATAGGGTGGTTTGGGATCCTGGTGTCATTTTGAGTTTCAGTCTCAATCGGTCGATGGAGCATCAGATCATGATGGCATTGCTTGAGGATAATAAATATTTGGAAAGGGAGGATAATCAATTTTGTAGTATACGGGACTCTCATGGCTTGTCAGTGGAGAAATAGGAGTGAAAAAGGGGTCATTTAATGTCACTTAGTTAGGAGATATTATATTATTAAAGTTACATTAGGGAATGTAAAGTAACTTTAGAACTAATAAGTTACTTAATTATTATTAAAGTTTATTTTAATCCTAAAGTGAAAATTGGAGGGAAATAAGGCTTATATTTGATTTTTAGTCAAAAAGGGGTAATTTCTAGAAGTTACAGTTGATTTGGTCAAAAAGGGGAAAGATCTAGAAGGGATTGGAAAAGTATAAAATAAGGGTAACCCCTCACTTCTCATCATTATGATTTGATATTTTATTGAGTGCTCTTGTAGCCAACATTTTCATTGGGGTTTTGGGGAAAACCCTTCCACTATTGGTTTGGTTTCAGTGGTACAATATCCACCTTAGCTATACAAGAGGGGAATCCATCCAGGATTTCCATTGGAGCTAGACAAGAAGGAGGAGGAGGATCCATACAGGTTATTCATTGGGTCTTCACTTGGAAGTTTGTTGACCAATGGAGGGATATTGTGGTACGCCGAAGGGTTATGGTACTTTATGGATGAGGCCAAGGTTATATAGTTTCATGTTTCTGGAGGGATCGAAGAGATAGGGTCTAGGGAATTATCGTGGGTTGAGCTAGGGTTTTCCCATAAGGCCCCATTAGATGCTTCACAGTTTTCTTGCGAGGAAATCTGCAGATTGGGTATTGCAACAGTTTGTCGAATCGAGCTTACAAGGGGCTTAGGACAGGGTTGGAAGGTTGCTTTCATAGGGGTACTACCAAAACAAAACAATGCCAGTGACAATAGAGTGGCATCATTCCAGGCTCTCTTATGTTTTTCTGAAGTATCTTCTGTAGTTGTCTAGAAGCCATTAGATTTATGTTTTGAAGCTGTTGTTACAGCCATTAGATGTCATTGTACTGGTTTTTTTATTTTTCCATCTACAATAAATATGCAATGTTATCTGCTCTATTTTGTGTGCAATGGATGTACGCTACATGTTTCACAATATTCTTCAATGAGCAAGTTATTTGATAGAAGTAAACAACCCTCTCATATAAGAGGTGTTAATGTTTATGCCATTATTATAGTTCTTTGCATTCATTAGATAAGAGCATAATAAGAACAAGATCACTGAGAAATACACATTCACAAGAGACACAAAATTTATCCTGGGAAACCCTCTAGGGGAAGAAAACCCAACAAAAAATTCCTTATCATAAATGGCTTATACAATGTTCAAGAGAAAACTCAAACCAATACAGAAAGTCCTCCCCAAGAGATGCGCCACCCTTCTTCTCCTCTCTCTAACTTCCAATTGCAGCTTGCCTCATAAGATAATGAGCAAGTGAAGTGTGTCTAAGAAGTGAGGTGCTAGCCTCTTATTTATATCAATCTGGCACATGTGAAGAGTCACCATCTGGTAGGGCCGACCTCTCACTCTGGGTGGGTAAACCCACCTTTAATTAATTTTGGGCCTTCCATTATAACTGTTGGGGCCGACTTCTTATTCAACACTTTGTAATTGTCCGATGACCAATCCGCAAAAGGGGATTTGGTCCTTATTCAATTACCGACATGATTAATCCACAATGGGGATTAATCTAATAACAATAATAATAATAATAATGACATGATTAATCCACAATGGGGATTAATCTAATAATAATAATAATAATAATAATGACATGATTAACCCACAATGGGGATTTAATCCAATAATAATAATGACATGATTAATCTACAATGGGGATTTAATCCAATAATAATAAGAATTCTCTTCGCAGTTACATTATTTCAACACTCCCCCTTAACAATAAGGGTATTCTTCATCAGCATCAGGCGAGAGAGGTATGCATCATTAGTGGCATCTGGAGGACAGTATCGTCAATATCATCTTGAACAATTGTCTAGCACATTTACAAGTCATCGAAAGTTTTCTTCATCAGCAACATCATCATTCTCAAAAGAATGTTATCATCATCTGCATCAAACATTTATTAGTAAAAATGATACCTCATCACAGTACTACACTAGCTCAATGTCACAATGGTTAAGTTGGTAGCTCAGTGTCAGACACATCTTTCTTTACGTCTAACAACTACGTCAGAAGCAAGTAATATCATCATCTAGCTTTACATCTAACAACTAGGTCAGAAGTGAGTAATCACAGCATCATGCTTTACGTCTAACAACTAGGTCAGAATCATGACTCATCTTTCTTTATGTCTAATAACGAGGTCAGAAGCAAGGAACACATCAACATCTCGCTTTACGTCTAACAACGAGGTCAGAAGCGAGGAATCATCAGCGTTATGCTTTACATATAACAACTAGGTCAGAAGCATAACTCATCTTGCTTTACATCTAACAATGAGGTCAGAAGCAAGGATCACACAGTGTCATGCTTTATGTCTAACAGCGAGGTCAGAAGCATGACTCATCTTTCTTTACGTCTAACAACTAGGTCAGAAGCAAGGAACCAACGGCATTATGCTTTACGTCTAACAACTAGGTCAGAAGCATAACTCATCTTTCTTTACATATAACAACGAGGTCAGAAGCAAGGATCACACAGTGCCATGATTTACGTCTAACAGCGAGGTCAGAAGCATGACTCATCTTTCTTTACATCTAACAGTGAGGTCAGAAGCAAGGATCACACAGCATCATGCTTTACGTCTAACAGTGAGGTCAGAAGCATGACTCATCTTGCTTTACGTATAACAGCGAGGTCAGAAGCAAGGAATACATCTACTCCCCCTTTCAGGGAAGGTCCTTTCAGACAATACCAAGCTTATCTCGAAAGTTTTCAAACTTTACATGAGATAGAGGTTTAGTCATCACATCAGCAACCTGTTCATCCATGATAATGTACTAGAGCTTCAAGGTTCCTCTCTGTACCATGTCGCGGATGAAATGATAGTGGATCTCTATGTGATTCGACCTATCGTGGAACACATGATTCTCTGTCATTTTAATACAGCTTTGATTATCACATAGAATCACGGTTTCTCTCATCAACAAATCAAATAGGCCTGTCAGCAACTTTCGAAACCATATAGCTTCGTAGCTAGCAGAACATGCGGCAATGTACTCTGCTTCCACTGTGATGAGAGAAATACTGGATTGCTTCCTACTCTACCATGAGATCATAGCTGATACCAAACTGAAACAGCATATGGAAGTGCTTTTTCTGTCAGCAACGCTTCCTGCCCAATCTGTATCAGTATATCCACTTAGTGTGAAGAGATGATCTCCATCATAGCTGAGACCATAATCCATTGTACCTTTAAGGTACCTCATCACATGTTTTGCAGCCACTAAATGAACATGTCTGGGCTCTACCAGAAACTGACTCAAGGTGTTCACTGCAAAATAGATGTCTGGTCTAGTGTTCGTTAGGTACATCAGTGATCTAATAATCTGTCTGTACAGAGTGGCATCTATCAAATCTGACGAAGTATCGACCAGCAGCTTCAACTTTGCTTCCATGGGTGTATTCATGGACTTGCATTCGAGCATGTCGAATATTTTCAAGATTTCGAACATGTACTTCCCTTGGTTAAGGAAGATTCCATTCAGACTCTTCCATACCTCAAGACCTAATAAGTAATGCATCAGGCCAAGGTCTTTCATTACAAATTCAGCGGCAAGTCTCTGTTTACATTTAGTGATGAGATTTTCTTCTCCAGTTAAGAATAAGTCATACACATACAATAATAGTATTACTGGTTCATTATCCATGATCTTGAAGTAGAGATTTGAATCTGCTTTACTCTTGGTAAATCCCAAGCTCGTCAAGAAACTGTCTATACAGCCATACCAAGCTCTGGGAGCTTGCTTCAATCCGTATAAGGCTTTCTTCAATCGACAGACATGAGAATTCCTGTCTTCAACCTCAAATCCTTGGGGTTTCTCTATATACACTTTCTCTTCAATGACACCATTCAGAAAAGATGTCTTCACATCCATCTGGTACAACTTCCATTTCATCTTGGCAGCAAGAGCTATAATGGTTCTGATTGAAGTGTATCTAGCCATAGGAGCAAATGTCTCTTCATAGTCGATTCCTTCCTTCTGGGAAAAGCCACGAGTGACAAATCTTTCTTTATATTTCTCAATACTTCCATCAGAAGCATGTTTTATCTTGAAGAGCCATTTTGATGATACCACATCCTTACCTTTTCGTCTGGGGACAATTTCCCATACATCATTCTTCATTATGGATTGGTATTCCTCTATCATGGAATCTGCCCATTCCTTCTTCTGGATGGACTCTTCAAAACATGTGGGTTCTTCATCAAGTAGATTGCACATCAAAGTCGTGTAACTAGAGAATGGCTTTGGTCTCTTCACCTGTCTTGTGGTTCCTTCTGGAACACCATACTTCTCACAATTTTGAATAAGCTCTCTTGCCCAAGCAGGCTTTCTTTTATGGGAGAAGGTCATTTGAGGAGGTTCTTGAACTTCTGTGATATCATGATCTTCAGGAGTCTCCTCATCAGGGGAAGCTCTGACTTCCCTTACAGGTTCTGCAGCTCTGGGAACTTCCCTCATGGATTTTATCATCCTGGTATTTACAGGTTCCTCTTCACATACCTCTTCAATCTGGCATCTTCTCGATTTCTTAAGTGCAGCTTCTTCATCAAAGTTCATGTCCCTGTTGATTTCAATATGGCGGTGACCAGGTATGTATATTCTGAAGGCCTTGGATACCTCACAGTATCCCACAAATATTCCCTTCTTTCTGGAGGGTTCCAGCTTGTTTCTTTTCTCTTTTGGTATATGGATAAACACTGGATAGCCAAATATTTTGAGATGGCTTACCTTTGGCTTCTTTCCGGTGAAAATCGCTTCTGGGGTCTTGAACCCAAGTGCACTATGTGATAGTCTGTTCTGCACATAAACAGTTTCCATAGCTGCTTCTTCCCATAAGCACATAGGAAGATCTTGATCATGAATCATGGTCTTCACAGCTTCCATAATTGTTCTGTTCTTCCTTTCAGCAACACCGTTTTGTTGGGGATTATAGGGAGTAGTTAATTCCCTCTTGATCCTGACATCTCTGCAGAATCTTACGAACTCCTTCGAGGTATATTCTCCTCCATTATCTGACCTGAGTATCTTAATATTTCTTTCGGAAAGATTCTCTATCAAGGCTTTGAATTCCTTGAATTTACCGAATACTTCATCTTTAGATTTTAAGAAATATATCTAGGCTTACGAGAATAATAATCAATAAATGATACATAGTATACATACCCGCTAATCGAGGATGATGGCATTGGGCCACACACGTCTGAATGGATGAGTTCCAATGCTCCTTCTTCTTTGTTGTACCTCTTTGGAAAGGAGTTCTTGATGTTCTTCCCTTGTGCACATCCATTGCATATGCCTTCCTGATCAACCTTGAGTTATGGTAAACCTCTGACAGCTTTTCATATGTATGGTAGCACCTTGTAGTTGATGTGGGCCAATCTTCTATGCCAAAGTTCGCATGAGCTTTCGATGGCATGGGTCATAGCAGTTTCTGGGTGACCCTTCAGCTTATATAAGCCATTTTCTTCACTTCCGATGACGATTGCTTCATTTAAGGTTTCTCCCTTAGCCCACATAATAACTTCTCCATCTATGAAGGAAACTCTATAGCCTTTCTTATCTAAAGATGATATGGAGAGTAAGTTCTTCTTTAGGCCCGGTACATAGAGTACGTCCTTCATTGTTATTGAGTTTTCTTAATCTAGCTTGTAGTTTGATTCTCCTATTCCCTTGATGGGATATTGATAATCATCTCCAAGAGTTACTTTTTGAGAAAAATTCTTTTCTGAAATACAAGAGAGAGTATTCTTCTTACCCGTCATATGCTTTGATGCACCGCTATCAATGAGCCATGTGTCTTCTCTAGGTGATACAAATCCTGAGAGAGCTGAGATTAAGACATGGTCCTTAATCATCTTCATAGGTGGTTCTTCATCTTCGGCAATGTGAGCATGTTGCCTTTTGTGCTTCCTCTTGTACTCTTCTCTTCTGACTGGAAAATTGTTTGCCTTTTGTCCCATCTTATCACAATGATAGCATTGTATAGATGAGAGATCTCGTCCCTTGCGTTGTCCTTTCTTATGAAAATTTCTTGAATGAGATTCTTGATTGTTGAACTTGTTTGATGATTGTGATTCTCGATGAGATTCCCTTTTGAAGTAGGGTTTCTTCCTTCATCCTTTTGTATGAGTGGCTAGGGCTTGATCATCGTCCCTTGCTAGTAGTGCTTCACGGTTGGCTACCCTTGTCTCTTCTTTGGTGCATTCTTCCCATAGGATTTCAAACTATAGTTTCTCCTTTCTGTCGCATACTGACTGAATGAAGGCATCCCAAGGTCTTTTGAGACCATTTAGAGAAGTTAATACAAATTCATCTTCGTCGATGGTGTCTCCAATCACTTTCAACTGTCCTTTTATCTCGGAAATTTGGGAGAAGTATTCTTGAATCATTTCTCCTTTCTGCATCTTGATATTCTTCAACTGAGTTCTGAGATTCATCTTTCGATTGATGTTATTTACTTCATATAGTTTTCTTAGAGCATCAAAAATTTCCTTCGGAGTTTTCTTTGACGATACATACGGGATCAGGTGGTCTTTGATTGAATCTGTGATGATTCTCTGAGCCCTAATTGAGTCCTTCTGATGCTTCACTTTCTCTACAGCATCTTCAAGTTCCTCCACTTCTTCTTTGATAAATATTGATAGGTCATTCTCTGCAAGGATCAGACCGATCCTGTACTTCCAGGAACGGAAGTTGTCTATGCCTTCTAATTTCTCAACAAGCTTTGTGCTTGTAGACATCTTGTACTCTCGGCAACAAAAAAATGACCAAAAATTGAAAGTGCTTGAAATCAAGTTTTGATCTTACCAGGAGGTGTGCTTGGCTGAGGTGAGTAGCCTGGTGTCTTCATATTTGAGAAAATCCAAATTTTACCTCGTATCTGCAGATTTCTGGACTAGTGCTTCTAGTACTCTGGTACTTCTGGTACTTCTGGTACTGGTTTTCTGGTACTTCTGGTACTTTTGTGAAACTAGGGTTTCACTTTCCAGGAGATACAACCACTGAAAAGGTGCGCTCTAAGTGCCAAATTGATCCTTGGGGGAGGGCGCAGCTTTTTAGGGTGTTAGGGAGCTGAAAATACTCACTTTTGCAAAGCCCTAATTTTGGGGTACGGTAACAGTGACGTTTTTCCTCTTACAAATTGTGCTTCCTTCAGGTTGGCTCTGATACCATGTTAATGTTTATGCCATTATTATAGTTCTTTGCATTTCATTAGATAAGAGCATAATAATAACAAGATCACTGAGAAATACACATTCACAAGAGACACAGCATTTATCCTAGGAAACCCTCTAGGGGAAGAAAACCCAGCAAAAACTTCCTTATCATAAATGTCTTATACAATGTTCAAGAGATAACTCAAACCAATATAAAAATTCCTCCCCAAGAGATGCGCCACCCTTCTTCTCCTCTCTCTAACTTCCAATTGCAGCTTGCCTCATAAGATAATGAGCAAGTGAAGTGTGTCTAAGAAGTGAGGTGCTAGCCTCTTATTTATATCAATTTGGCATGTCTGAAGAGTCACCATCTGGCAGGGCTGGCCTCTCACTCTGGGTGGGTAAACCCACATTTAATTAACTTTGGGCCTTCCATTATAACTGCTAGGGCCGACTTCTTATTCAGCACTTTGTAATTGTCCGATGACCAATCCGCAAAAGGGGATTTGGTCCTTATTCAATTACCGACATGATTAATCCACAATGGGGATTAATCTAATAATAATAATGACATGATTAATCCACAATGGGGATTTAATCCAATAATAATAATGACATGATTAATCCACAATGGGGATTTAATCCAATAATAATAAGAATGCTCTTCGTAGTTACATTATTTCAACAAGAGGAAATAAAAAGTTTGGGATAGAAAAAATAATTTTCCTCTCCTATCCTATTTGGGGAAATTACATATACCAAAGGATATGATTCTTCCATTTGAATTTTGAATTTTGATTGGGATTGTTGATTATGGCACATGTTTCTTGGTCCTTAGCACACTCACCTTGGCTTTAATCCAACCATTAATGAATCATGATTGAAATTGAATATGACATTTTCTCTTCATCCTTCCTTGAAACTAAATTAACTACTACATTATCCTTCCCTTTTTTATGTACTATTTCCACGTTGAAGGTGGAAATTTTTTCTATCCATTTTTTTTGTTCCGTCAAAAATGTTTTTTGTTGAAGCATATATTGAATACTATCGTGATATGTGAATATCATAAATTTTCTTCCTAGGAGGTATTTTCTCCATTTATCTAAGGCATGTATAATGGCTAACATTGCCTTATCATATGTAGACTTCAAATGTTCTCATTTATTGAGTTTTCTACTTCCAAATGGTATCGGGTGACCATGTTTCATTAACAATACTTCTATTTTGATCAAATTCATAGAAGTTAGTTATGAGATAATTGATTTTCTTTGTAGTTTTTCTCTTGAAATATTGCAGGCTTACAAAGGAGCAACTTGGAAGGATTGCAAAAGATTCATCCTTGGGATCTACATCAACTATTGGACTGCATGTAAACCGTTGTTCTTTCTTTATGAGTAGTTACTTAGTTGATCAAAGTAGTTACAGATTCTTGTTTTATTTCTTTGGAAATGATTTGATCTTTAAATGGTCAACGATATATTGTAGCTATGATCCATAGCTACAAGGATTTTTCCCATAAAAAAATTGGAAACCATACTAGGGACTCTCCTTGGTGGGTTAGTCTCTAGTTGCTTGCTTTGTTTTCTTTGTTTCTAACTTTTTGTGATGCTTATCTAAGTAGTTAAAAAAAATACCTGAGTCTTTCATGTTTTATCCAACTTGTTGGCTTTCAATTTCAATTATTTTTTGAAAATGTTAAGTCATATACACACCTTTACGTGGAAACAAATGTGTATATACATGTTTTTCATTTAATACACTCTCGTACATATGTGCTCTTCCTTGGAGACAGTCACGTACATCTCGAGTGAAAAGGTTTTTTTAATCTTTTCTTATTCTCTAGGGTGTTGGGCTTGGTACTTAGGATATCTTTTAGGTCCTATGACTCTGGTTTGTCTGTTGATAGGTAACAGAAAGAAAAAGAAAAACATTTGGTTTCTTTGCTTTCTTGCTTCAAGCTTTCTTGACTGGTTTGGGAATTCTTTTCTCATGTATTTTTCTATTTGGGACAATTTGTTTTACTATCCATATAGTGTTAATAAATTATGGGTGGTTCTCTTTACTTCTCTTTTTGGATTTTTCCTGTTTTTCTTTAAAAATAAATACTAGTTTAGTTTTTTCATTTTCTCTTTTGCCTATAAAAAGAAAGCAAAAATAATATAAAAGGTGTTCTTCGTGCTTTTCTTTTAAGTATTTACCTTTATTTTCTTGTTGAAAAGAGAAATTTATTTATGGAGTATATTTTATTTTCTTAGTGCTTGTTGATTTCAGAATATTTTTTGCGTTCTTGAAAAACTTTGATTTTCGCAAGTGGTAGTTAGAAGTTTCAATGAAAATGATAGTTTGGTTTTTCCCATTTTCAAATAGTTGCATTGCATTCATGGAATTGCATTAGTATTGCATTACATCTAAATGGAAATTTTCATGTATTGCATGGAATTAAAAGAATAAAGAGTTTGGTTTTCTTCGAAGCTTTCCTTAACACGACTTTCATTGAAGAATAAGCTTATTTGCTAACAATGTTCTTAAAAGTGTTTTATTTTTTCTGTTGTATCTCTAAAACACCACTCAGTTTCACATCCACTACCTTTTGAGTAATCAACAATTCCTAAAATGAATGCATAACTTAAAATCAATTAGACTTTTTGTTTGTAGGGTATACAAACTAGTCTAGGTGTAGGGCCTTAGACTAGGATTGGAGAGATAACTCTCCAAGATGGCTAAAACAAACATAGGAGTCTGATATAGGGAGAGTCAAAACCCAACTTTCATATAAGTATAGTTG
>ML808785.1:97885-110974 GCA_009831015.1 Picea engelmannii
CCCGGATGTTGAATGTGTGTTGGTATTATTAGTTTCCTTTCCTAGGTATCTCAGAGGTGACTATGGGTTGTTTCCCATGATACCTAGGGAAGATGTCGTATAAGGCTATTAGTACCCTTGGAGGGTGCCCCATGAAGCAAGGGCACTTGCACTATGTAGGGTTGGTTAGTGGAGGTTAGAGTAACTGCTTCTCACTCCTTCATTCTTCGATTCACGAGACTTAATCAACCCACATTCTTATCTGAAAGGGCCTTTTTGTAACTTCATTACTACTACATTCTCATGACCCAATCCACCCAAGCTGGAGTATTGAGGAATTTTTTTTCATCTGTTGTTTCCCTAGGAATTTTTCTAGTGGTGTTCTCTTTCTACATAGACGACCTTATTAAGTGTTTTAGTTTCCACCTTGAGTCTTTGATTTAAAGTGTCTAATCAACCACTATGTCGATATTGGATAGTTTAGGGCCTTCCTCCTATTGAAGTGAATTCTCTGAGGACCGACACCTCCTCTAAGGTATTAACTTGATCAAAATGGCACTTCTGTGTCGACTGGTCATGTTGACATTATTGAGATAGATATTGCATAATCAAATGCTTCTACATTGTAGGTTAAACATATATTGGATCTCATGGTTGAAGGCTTGTTATACCCTTGAACCCTATGTTATCACTCTATAAATTTTGTTCGGGTGATAGACAAACGACAGAGGTAACTATTTCAACCAAATTTAGAGTTGGGCACTAGCCTGCTCAACTCGGAGAGGGCTCTCTCGTGTCACTTAATATTTATTCGGAAATCAGTGGCTAGATTTAGTTTGTTTTGGGGGTTTTTTATAAATTTGTTGGCTAGGAATGGGAGGGACACTTAGGGATATGGAGTTGAAATTCTGAAAGTGAATGAAAACAATGACTGGCTGATAAAAATCTCTAGAGGATAAAGTCTAAATGAGGTGATGAATTTGACTTATAAAATGTATTCAAGCAGGGTGTAAGAGGAAGGAGAAAACAAATAAATACATCATAGCATTACTGAAATGAATTCTGAATTAGTTAAGAAGAAATACACACAGTTTAAATTGTTCAAGTCGAGAGCATAATAAGATGAATTCTGATCTTTTAAATATGCAATTTAAATAGAAGACAATGTAAATGGAATTAAATAACATGGGAAATACACACAATGAGAGAAGACAAAACTCATATCAACACCATTAGAATCTTTTCATAGAGACTTCAAAATATTTTGTACATGTATTCAATTTAGCTCTAGAAAATTACAATAGAGTTTAGAAAACAACTAAAGGTGCCCTTGCACTTATTCCAACATTAATACATTCAAAACTTAATAGCATTTAATATACAATTCAAGTTCCTTTTAATTAGAAACCAGTTACAATAGCTGAACTAAAATGTTTCATCTTCTAAAACTGACTATAATAATTTCAACTGACAGTCTCAGCATGTGAACTAATTTACAATGATTAATCAAAAACACTTCATAAATTAATGGTTGATTTCTCTAACTATTCGATTTCTGTATTTTCCATATGTCTCGCTTTGGTCCTCTATCAGACTCGCAAATTTGGTGACACTTGGAGGTTATTTGTTGGTTCCTGGAAAACTGAATTTTGTCATGCCTAGTTGCACTATCTCTTTCCACTGCAAGTCAGAAGGGATCTCATAGTCCATCATTTATTTGATCAGAATATCCAATTCAATGCAATAGGAATAATTCATGGTTGGCAGTCCGATCTTCACTGTCTTGAACTAATTTAGGATCTCAAAATCTATGGTTAAATACTCCATCAGGTTTTTCCCCTTCAAGTTTTCCTCTAGGCTTTCAAAATTGGAGTGATCCATTCTGCATTGGGCGAGGTGAGAGTTTTACTCCTCCTGATCATAAAATTTCCCTTTTCCATCCCAAAATGATGGGAGGCCTTTGACAAACAACTCTTCAAACAGATCTTTGAATTCATGTATTCTTTGCTCCATCTGCATGGCCTTGGTTTGGACTGATTTAAGCAAGTTATGTTTGGCAATAACTCTCCTGGCCCAAATGATCAAGGTGGCCCTGTATTTGACCCCAATGGTCTGAGGTTCAGTAGTGGGAATGGAATTCAGTAGATTTATAGCATTTTGAGCCCACTCTTAGGGTTTCTTTTCCATTGTTTCACTCACAACAATGCATCTTCTTCTAGTAGTGATGGCCAAGTTATCTTTGTCATCAATGAAATTTATGTATACCCTAAACTTAGCAACTTCAGAAACAATAGAGTCCCAGATGACGTTTTTGGCCCCCTGCAACAGTCCTTTGCCTTTTAACCTTGTCTTCAACTTGCCTAACCTTTCCTATAAATCTTGATTCTCTTTCTGGAACTGGGCCATCTTCTCATCCTTTATTCTTATTTCTTGTTGCATCTTTTCTATGTCTCCCTTAAGGCTCTTGATTTCTTATGCCTTTAGGCTAAATTGGGACATAGCCTGAACCAATCCATCAGTGCTTTTCTCAGTTTATGTAGTAAGAGGTGCAACAACAGCCATCTCTGATGCTCATGTCTGTCCTTGTGACCAATTCACCTTTTCCTTCTCCAACTACAACACTTTGGCTTTGTAATTCAATGCTTCTTGTCGAAATCTCTCTTTCTCTTGTTCTAGGGAAACCATCTCTGTTGTTTGTGGATTCTTTGTGGCATACATCTTTAGCCATTTCTTCATGCTTTGAATCATCTTGTATTTCTCTTCTAAGGAATCTTTTACCCCCTGAGGTCCTTCAGATTCTAATCTCTTGACTTAAGTCTATCAAGCTTTGTTGGATGATTTCTCTTGTCTCAATTGTCCTTCCAGCTTAAGTGCATGAGTTTTCAACCTTGAAACCCTTAAGCTCCAAACCAGGTAGTCCGAATACAACATGTCATTGGTTTTTCTGTGGAATTTCACCTTGTCTGGGGAACTTATGTTTTCATAATGCAGCTTGACCTCGGACACTTTATCCTCATCAACAATTTCTATGTTGAGTGTCTTATTCTCTATATCTCTCACTAAGAACAGAGAAGATTTTGAGTAATGTTTTCCACCTCGGGTATAAACTCCCTTATTTCACTCATGGTCAAGCTTCCTTTCACAACATATTTATTTGCTAAATCTTCTTTAGATTGGAACACTTCTCCAGGTGATTTATCAAAAATGTGTTTTTTGTTGCTGAAAGCTCTTGAGCTGCTTTCACTTTGGGGCATGCTTCTTTTACCATATTCTTCCTTGCCAGTGCCACTCTCCACCATATACATACTTTCTTTCTCCTTAGGCTCTTCTTCCTCCAGATCTACTATTTGTGGAGATTGTTCAATCTTTATCTTCTTGGGAGCAGTCTACTGACTACTAGTGCCTAGGGTCTCTAAACTACTTATCTTGGTGTAGAAAGTTACTTTGGAAACTTGGAATGTCATCTTCTGAGGGGTCTGTTGTGTTTGATTCTGTTGTAGTTTTGGCTCCACTTGTTGTGTTTGAGCAAGCTGCAAGATGGATTCAATATCAGCACAGGTTTCCAAATTAGCCAATTTGTAAAAACCTTCAACATACTCATGTTCATAAGGGCCATGTTTGCTCATCAATATTATTTTAGATATGACCTCATGTGGATCATATATTCCCCCTTGTAGCTATGAAAATCCAAACTCCTTGAGTTTGGCCAAGATCTAAGATAAGCAAGATCTAGTGTTCACAACAAATGGTCCTATGATGAAAGGAAATTCCAGGTCGAACACCTTGTGCATTTTCAGGAATTGTTTTGTCTCTGAGATGATTCTTTTCCTAATGAAATCCACAGAAAATACTCTGGGTGTCATAAATATAGGGAGAATATAAGGTGCCTCTTGACAACCATATACCCAAATTACTGTAGAATGCATGAACAACACCCAATCTCCTACTTTTTTTTTTAATTTGGTTGTAAGTAACTTTTCATGTCCTCAGGACTCTTGGCAAGTTGGTGTTGAAGATCAAGTTGTAAACTCTAGACATGATTTTATTTACAAAAATGAGCATTGTGATTCTTTTGCATTTCATGGAGATGAATGTTACTTCAAAGAACTTTTTCTTGTTTGTCTCCACGAACATTTTCAGCAAGTATGTGTAATAACTGAAGTGTCTTAATGATTGGAAGTTCACTAGTTGTTTGTGTACATTATCGGTTATGAATTTATCAAAAATGATATTGACTGACTGACTGAATTATGACTGAAAAAAGGTTAACAGAAAACATAACATGACCTCAACTACATATTTTTCATTATCTAGACCTAAAATATGACTGAGTATGGAACAGGCCCACTAGATCTCGATAACCATGGCATTTACATTCATTGGCAGGGACAGACTCTCAGAATACTTCTTGGGTTTGACAATTGTCTGCAAAAATAGGTTTTTTACCTCGGGGGGACATTCCCTGTAAACTGTAACTAGCTTTTCTTCCTCGAAGGGTTCATACATTGTGGAAGCGAACTCTAGTATGTCGAGGGCGTATCGAATGGACAGGAAATCTATTCTAAACAAGACCTCCAACCAAGGATGATTTTAAGGATGGATTTTTTTGTTTAAATGTAGAAACCTTGGTGAATCTTACTAATCCTTCATATGCCAACTATAAATGTTTGGTGATATTTTTGTAAAAATATTCAAATTTATAAGGATTTTATATAGTTTTTATAAAATTTTGGCAATTTTTAAAGTAAAATAATTTTATCCTATAGAATTTGGGTGAATCATTTTTAAAATAGTGAATCTCGTTTTTGGAAAAACCATGGGAAATTATCCCATGAGAAAAATTTAGCCCCTAAAATCATCCACGCCTCTGACCCTAACCTATTTAAAATGACCCTCTCTTCCTATGAGTATTGTTCAGCGCGCCAGCCTATGAATTCTGGGAAAGGGAATGTGACTTCAACGGCATAAGGGACTATGGAGGCTTGGACTGCTTCGAGAAAGGGTATTTTTCTCCCTACATGATCTGACAAATTGGCTCTAGAAACAGAGACGGGTGAGACGATTATTTCGGTGTCAAACATATCAGAGTGTCTGTCAATTAGGGCTTCTTATATTGGCAGGGGATCTTGTTATGTTACAAAAAAAAACAACATGATCCATGGTGATGATGAAAAATACCTGCAAATGAGCAGAAGACGCGTGAATTTGGTGCACATTTGAGCTTAGGTTTGATTGGAGCGGTCGCACCACTTTTAACATTCAAATGTTTTGGAAAAGCATAAAATAATGACAAGGGTCCCCCCCTTACATACGCTTCCCAATATCAGGGACGAGGCAAAGCGGTTTGGGGTAGACTTCTTTTCGCCCCAATATGCATCCAGTGGCACCACGTGGTCCTGAGCCGAAACCATGGTATTTTCATCGGCCCTCTTTCAAATAATTAATCTTCGTGCTAGTTCTCCACCTGATATGGCCTCTGACCGTTGATCTACGGTGCCTAAGATCTGTGGCCCACCGTGTCCCGTCAACTCCGTGCCCCTACTAGATTTAGCCTTATTCTGCTAGATCTATCCTCGTCCTCTAGTTTGTCGCATATCTACACCGGTTTAGCCCCTCGCTAAGTCCCAAGACTTGGATTCCATCGAAAAAATTGTTATGGTGATAACATGGACTCCAACTTGGCATGTTATCCTCCCTGCAAGATAGCAAAGAGTGGTAGACCGAGTTCCTACCCATTGGGATGTGATTTATTCCTGCAATTTGAATCTACCAACCTTTATTCAAAAACTCAAAATCGACTCAGCATAGCTCAGGGCCTTCACCTTGGGCTTCATCTATGCTTCTTTTATTTCAATTTCTTCATGCAAAAATAAAAAATGAAAATGATTATGTACAATGAATGGAAGGGGTGATGATTTTTTAAACGATATAATGTTTAAGGAACCTTCCATTCACAAGCCCACCTCCAATGATGTCTCCCTTACTCTCATGTAGAAGGTAGTTATTATTTCCATGGTGTGTTACAATCTTGAACGGTCCCAACCATAGATGGTCAAACTTCCCATGCTTTCCCTTATCTTCATTTCTGGCATCCCATCTTAATACCAAGTCTCCTGGTTTGAAGTCATCCTCCTTGATATGCTTGTCAAAATCCTTCTCGATCTTGTCTTGGCACAGCTGAGCATTGTTGAAATCCTTTTCCCTGGTTTGTTGGACACTAATTAGTTCATCCTTTCTTCTTCGAGTGGCATATATTTTTTCATCCTATTCCTGTAACAACCTCATCACTGGAAATCCCAATGCAGTAGGAAAAATAGCCTCTGTGCCATAAACAATATGAAAAGGTGAGGTGGTGATAGATCTCTTTGGGGTGATTTTGTCGGCCCATAGTGCATGGATGAGATTTTTGTGCCAAGCCTTTTTGTTATCTTGCAACAGTTTCTTGATAATTCTGACTAAGATTTTATTTGAAGACTCAACCAACCCATTTCCTTGAGGGTAATAAGATGTAGAATGGCCAAGGTTGATATTGTAATCACTACAAAATTTCTCTATTTTATTGGACTTGAAAGCTGTTGCATTATCTGTTATGATCTTGATTGGAAATCTGAACCTGGACAAAATATTGTCTTCTAAAAACTGGATGATAACAATGTTTGTTTCCTGCCAGGTGGGAACTGCCTCAATCCACTTAGTGAAGTAATTTGTTGTTGTTAGAATCCACTTGTGCTGAGATGGGGATTGTGGATGTATTTCTCCTATAAAATCAAGGCCCCATTGTCTGAAAGGTGCCTCAACAGAGATGGGTTTCAAAGGTAGAGGTTTCAATTTTCTTTTTCCATCAAAAATTTGACATTCATGACATCTTGAAACCTCTTTATAGGCATCAAAAAAAATTCTAGGCCAATAGAACCCAGCCCTCAAAATATTGTGCACAGTGGTTTTTCAATAATGGTGCCCTCCACAGTCACCCTTATGAAATTATTTGATAGTCTTCTCAGCTTCTTCTTCCAACAAACATCTCAACAAAATTCCCCCTGGATCCTTTCAATATAGAGACTGATTTACTATACAAAACTTTGATGCTTTCAGCTTTAAGAATCTAGCCCTTGTTTTACTCAATTCAGGAGGAGCCTATAGATTCCTCAATACATAAATGATATCTGCATACCAAGAGGAGTCAAGGAATTTTTTGGATATCTAAGGAGCTCTCTCTTCCTCCACACCTATTGACAAGTCAACCATGAAATTTATTTCTAAGAGTTTGCAATTGGTTTGTGACATCAACTTCGCAAGCCCCTATCCCTTTATCAATTTGGTGGGTTTGATCTCAAGGTCATATTCTAATAGCACTGCTATCCATTTACCCCTCTTTCCTTTAGAATCAGGTTGGGTTAAAATGTCTTTCACAAAGCTATTGGGTACATAAGCAGTAGTATGGTAATGCAAGATGTAAACTCTAAATTCTTTCAAGGCCTTGACTAGTGCATATGCTTACTTATCCATGATATCATACTTCAAACGGGCATCCCTCAATGTCTTTCTATAATATGATATGGGATTCTCAAAATTCTTCTCATCTTTCTCTAGTAAAACACCATCAATTGTGTGATTTGAGGCAAAAGAGAACAATTTGAAGTCATTTTCAAAATTAGGGTTGCCAGTACTAGATCCTTGGTCAATGCCAGTTTGATGTCTTCAAAGGATTTTTTGGCTTCAGGGGTCCACTTTATTTCATTTCCTTTCTTGAGCATGTTGGTAATATACTTTATGATTTCAGCCAAGTTAGGGATAAACCTTCTTAGAAAATTTACTTTTCCCAAGAAAGATTGTACCTCTTTTTTACTTCTGGGTATGGCAATTTTTAAGATTCCCTCAACTCTGTTGGGATCTACCTTTATAACCTCTTTTTAAATAATGTGACCCAACATCTTTCCTTCTTCCATAGTGAAATTTGACTTCTTAGGGTTCAACAAGATTCCAAACTTTCTGCACTTCTGAAATGCCCTTCTTAGATGCTTGAGGTGTTCTTCATCTGAAACAAAATACAAAGTGATATCATCTTGGTAGATAACAATGAATTTGTCTTTTTCATCAGAAAAAGCTATGTCCATAGCTCTTTGAAATATTTCCCCTGCATTCATGATCCCAAAAGGCATCTTGGCATACATGAATGTTCCCCATGGAGTTGTGAATGTTTTCTTTTCATGATCATCAAGGTGCAGCATAATCTGATTGTATCCAAAGAAGCCATACAACATTGACATTTTCTGAGAACCCGCCACTTTCTGTAAAATGTGATCCATCTTAGGCAGTGGGTAGTTGTCATTTAGAGATACTCTGTTTAGATTTTTTAAATCTACACACAACCTGATTTCTCCACTCTTTTTTTTACCAGCACTATATTTTCCACCCATTTAGAAAACCTAAGGGAGACTATGATCTTGGCTTCAAATAGCTTCGTTACCTCTTTCTTAATCAAGGGAAGAAACAAAGGGTTTATCCTTCTTAATTTATGTTTGATCTTTTTGTGATCTTCTTTGATTGGGATCACATGTTGAATTATATTGTTGTCATAAACTTTCAGATCTTCATAGCTCCATGCAAAAACATCAGGGAATTCCTTCATTAATTTGATATATTTATTCTTGACTTCAGGGTTGAGTGTTTTGGACAGCTTAATGATCTTGGGATCCTCATGAGTCCCAATATTGCAATATTCTACATCCCCTTTGTTTACTGTGATTTTTGGACTTCTAGCCACATCATTATTATCAAAGAGTTTCTACAATGGGACCAAACCCTTGGGTATGATGTTTATCTTTAGTAGAACTATGTCTCTGACTAGAATCTGATTGTCGAAGTACCTGTTAGCACTCTGTAAATTTGTTTGGCTAATAAAACAAATGACAAAGGTAACTATTTCAACCTACTTTAGAGTTGGGCACTAGCCTCCTCAACTCAGAGAGGGCTCTCTCATGTCACTTGATATTTCTTTGGGAATCAGTGGCTAGGTTTGGTTTCTTTTGGGGGTTTTTGATATATTTGTTGGAAAGGAAGGGGAGGGGCACTTAGGGCTATGGAGTCAAAATTCTGAAAGTGAATGAAAACAATGACTGGCTAGTAAAACTCTCTAGAGGATAAAGGCTAAAGGAGGCAATGAATCTGAGTTGTAAATAATATTTAAGCAGAGTGTAAGAGGAAAGAGAGAACAAATAACCGCATCAGAGAATTACGGAAATGAATTCTGAATTGGCTATGAAGAAATTACACACAGTTTAAATTGCTAAGCCAAGAGCATCAAGAGATGAATTATGGGCCTTTAACTCTCCAATTTAAATAGAAGAAAGTGTAAATGGAATTAAAGAAAAATAGGAAATACATACAATGAGGGAAGACAAAAATCATATCACCACCATTAGAATCTTTTCATAGAGACTTCAAAATCTTATGCATATGTATTCAATTCAGTTCCAGAAAATTACAGTATTTTCTTGCTCTGAGGGAAGGTCCCTCTTCGGTCAGTCCAACCATTCATTTATCTTTGTAATAGTATATATAGACAAAGTACATCCGGGATTCAAAATGAATCATCTTCCCCAAAGTTCCAAAAATAGTTGTCAGTTACAAAAGAGTAACATACAGCAACCGAACTCCTATTTTCTAGGGGATGTTATAAAACAAAACTGACATATCTGAGATTTTTTCCTTGAAGGCCACTTGTCAATATTATTACAAAATTCTCTGACACATACTAAATTTAACCTGCAATATATTTCATCTTGGCAATTTCTTCTTTTGGTGTATCAAGACAAGCAAGATTGTTTTCTCCAACGCTTTCGACTACCTCAGCTTTTACCCCTGTCTTCCGACGCTTTCTCTGTTTCCTCTTGAAAACTCGTGTATGGTGCTCACCTATGTATCCATTGATGATTAAATACTTCATGATCAGATTTAATCTAATTTATCCACCTGACCATGGTTCATCCACAGACTTTGTATGAAATTTTGTTGCTAATATTTGTGCAACTAGCTTCTCTTTCTTCTTCATTGATGAATTTTTCATATTAGTTGAAAATCCTAGTTCACTGGAGGCCACTTGATCTATTGTATCCATTTCCCCTAGTTTTTGCAGAAAGCATGAACTTATCTTCCTTAGATGAATGATTTGACCTGTGATTACCTCGTTCTGAAATGGAACGTTAATTGCCCAAAACAGAGTAATGCAACCCATGTTTTGAATGATAATCGTCATTGAGTGTCAATCATGAACTACTGACAAGAGTACTTGTAGGTACATTGGTTTATCATGTTTGGCCAATATATTTTGAATGATGAGCCTTCAATTTGGTTATCTGGCGGCACTCACCTGGCATCACATGGACGACAAGTACCCAAACAAGTGGCGTGAGGTGATTTGAACCACCGTCATTTTTCTCTTTCCACATGCGAGTTTTAGATTTGACATATTCAATGATATTAGAACACGTGACATCAAGGCATGGTTGCGCATTTTTGCGCTTACCCACTTTTCCCCACGGTATGCTTCTGGAGGCACCACGTGTCTTTGGGTTGAAACCATGGTATTTTCCCTAGCCCTCTCTCTAGTGCTTAACCTTCAGTTTATTTCCTTTCCCGATATGTCTCCTAACCGTCGATCTGGGTTGCTTGAGATCTATGGCCCGACGGGTCCCATTACTTCCATGTCTCCGCTAATTTTATCCCTATCCTCCAGATGTGACCCCATCTTCTAGTCTAACACTCCTTTTTACTTCTTTAGCATCCTGTCAAAACTTGAGACTTGGATTCCAAGAAATTATTACAGTGATAACACAGGCTCCAACTAGCAATGTTACCCTCCCTGTGAGGTAGCAAAGAACTCGTAGACCCGGTGCCTGACCCATTGGGCAGGTCCCAAAACATGTGTGTGTACCCTGCTCCAACCTTTCACCAGTGTCTGTTGAAAACCAAACTCTGCACACTGCTCTCAACTGGATACTGAACCCTGAACACACTACTAAAATTTGACTATACACACTACTGGAAATCCAAACTGAAAAATGCTTGGCCAACAAGCTTATTCACACACTCCCGCCTACCCTAACTATTGAAATGAACTTCCAATCAAGTGAAATCAAAATGCAAATGCAACCATGCCAGCCTTTAATCCACTGCTCATTTTCTTTGCACATACTTGCTCCAAAGCCTGTTCATCAACAACTCATTTGATAAATTGCATATGAATTTGAATTTTAGACTTCCAGAAATATTAAGATTGTTCGTCGTTTCTAGCAAAGCTGCAAAGGGATCTTCCAACATATGCATAAAATAACAATCATGTATCATTTCTTCCACTACATTCTGGTTTTCAGGTGATTGGTCTTTCTTATTTCCATCAAGAGACTGAAAATTCAGCTAATATCGCTAGCAGAAATGACCTTTTGCATTAGAAAGCGACACCGGATGAAAAGAAACCATCGGTGTAAAACAATCCATATCTAATGTTGACGTTGAGTTGCCATCATATTCACTTCTGAGCTTACATTCCTTCCTAAGCCTTAAATTTTGATTGGTATAATTTTCCATATAACATTCCACGGGATCATGAAAACCATGAAAAATTATTTCTTCTTGATGGACAAGGACAGAAAGACAAGTCTCTTCCACAAGTGTCTGTTGTTCTATTTCTTCTGTTCTGGAAACATTTTCAAATGAAATTCCAACAATAGGTTTGTCTACTATTCCATGCATATCAACAAAAAGATTCATACATCCTAGAACATCTTCAAATATGACAGCCATATTGTGTGCATGAGGGCTATCCTCTTGTTCATCAGATGGTTATGATTTGGTTTTATTAGGATTCTGGAAATTTGCTCGAGGACTATCATTTTCACTTTCAAATGAATGAATGGAAATAAGGTCCTGCTCATAATATTCTTGCAAATGTGAAAAGCTAACAGCATGTACTATTTCACAATCTAGAGTTCCCATGGATGCATTTTCAAAACCATGATTTTTAAAAGAATCAAATAAAACCATTGCCTCTTCATTATCTTTCTGTATTTCTGATTGAAAAAAGGCATACGTTGTTTTGTTTCTTTCCTAAATCTCTATGTCATTTGTCTTTTCACTTCTTGGAGTCTCCATAGATGCATTTTCGAAATCCTTATCCATGTCTAGGCGACTTATAATCTGAACAACCACATCATTCACAGGGGAAGAAAGACAACTTTGAAACACTTTGTCTTGCTAGAAATATTGTTGAATATCTTCTTCAAGCTCGGGAAAAGGAAAATGACCTTTAACAACAATTTCTTGATCAGTTTCATCTTCATTTCCAAGCTAGTGTTTGAGCATAGGTTGCAACTTTGAATTGGAATATCCTTTCATGTAATCAGCCACATGATCGTTCAATGCATGTGAAGGTTGTTGATCTTCCTCACTGCCAACAATTTTCTCATGTAAAGCGGTGCTATTGTAGTCATATTTTCCTGCTTTCTCTATAGTCCCATGATTTGCTTTCAGCAATTCAAAGGAATAAAAGCATACTGGAAGATGGTTTACATTTGAAAATTCTTTTCTTCCCTCAGATTCAATATCATGACTGGAGGGTTTCTGATCTGTTTCCAATCCTTATTCATTTTCTTCATTACTGTCATATGCATGTTCCTCAATTATTTTGGATTGTCGAGCACACTTACTTTCAGGTTTCTCTTTAACCAATGGCTGGAATTTCTTGTCAATTTGTTCTAGTGAATCAATGTGATTTGGCATCAACACACATTCCATTTCTTCGATGATGATCTTAGAATTTTCTTTCAAAAATTTAAATGAAGAAAAGCATAAAGGTAAAGAATTTCTTTCAGCTGATTCGGTACTTTGTTCTTTGTAACTATGATATGTAGGTTGATCACTCTCATTACATTGTTGAAAAGGAACATTTTCTGATAGAGAACATGTAGTTGGTTTTTCTAGGAATTCAGCATCATAATCATCATCATATTCGCCATATATAGGCAAATCAGCAACATATGCAATCCCATCTAACAAGAACAAACTTGTAACATCAACCTGCTCTTCAACAGACTGATTTGTAAGTTCATCTTC
>ML808785.1:111074-123767 GCA_009831015.1 Picea engelmannii
AACAACATGAATCATGATGTATACTATCCATCCATGGGTGTTGTATCTGTATGTGCATTTTCCTTCATGTCCAAATACCTTCATCAATCTTGTGGTCCAAAACCCATGACTAGGGTTGACATCAATGACAACAACCAATCTTCCAACAATTCTTTCAAAACCTTCAACCCCAATATTAATGCTTCATATTCGGCCATGTTATTTGTGCACTCAAAAAAAAAAATTGTAAGAACACAATTTTGAATTTCCTTTGGGGTAATTGATCCATACGCCAGCCCCTGCTCCCTCTCTGTTGGTAGCTCCATCGAAACTCATATTCCATATATGATCTTTTGTGTTCTAATGCTGCTCTAAAAACTTCTCAATCTGTTGATTAAATCTATCTTTGTCATCCATATCAATTTATGGCTCTTTCTCTTCAAAACACGGGTCATTGAAGAAAATGGAAGACCCCAACTCAGTTTCCACAGAGTAGATGGGATGAGTACTCGATTGTGACTTGTTTTTGACCATGTATTTGAGCAAAACCTCTCTATACAACCTTTTGTATTAACCAAAGATAGGGATGGTGGCATATGACATGTCCATCTGGAGTGTTCCCTTTAATTTTGCAGCCCATGACCTCGATAACAGCATGTCAAACTTGAGAGGAATATCAGCAACCACTACATTCATAACCATTTTATTTGTTGTGATTTGTGCTAAAGATACCACCAGATCTTTGATAAGACCCAGGCACTTCACCTTCCTGGAATCAAAAGAGAACAGTTCTTTGTAAGGCCTTTTGATGTCAAGGCCTAGTTGGTCCATGACCACCTTGGGCATCAGGTTATGAGATGCTTTTGAATCAAGCATGGCATTATGTAGATTCATATCATGGATTTTCAGACTGACATAAAAAGGGGGAACTTCTTTGGCATCATTATTCTCCTCTACACGTAGGCCAAATAATATGGTTGGGTGATCATCTTGTATGTCCAGGGTATCAGAAGTTTGTTTTGTCTTAAGCATCTTGATGATATCATTTCCATATTCGTTATTCTTGATCAATTCATTGAATGGTACAGAAATTTTAATCTTGGCCATCTCATTTTCAAAATTAAACTAGGATGAGGTTTTCTCTACCTCTTTAGTGATTGTTTCTTTTCTTGTTTCTAGTATTTTCTTCTAGGGCTCTTCTTTTTTCTTTCCTTTTTCCACAATATCCTTTTCAGCAGAATCCTTTTTGAGCTAACTTGAAGAGGGTATGTTACTCTGAGATTATTTGGTGGGGTTTCCTTTTGGAGGATTTCCCTTTGGGGGATTTGAATGTACTTTCTGATTTTGAAGATTATCTTGTCTTTGTAATTGCATGATGGAATTATGCAATCTTGTTTGGTAATTTTCCTTTTCTACTGATAACCTTTCCTCCTCATCTTGCATGAATATCTCATTTGCATCCACGAAATGGTCATGTTCTTCTTTAGTCAAAAACACCTATGTTTCTTTATTGTCACAGCATTTCATTTTGTCCTCAAAATATCCATCATAATTCTCATTCACATAGTTATTTTGAAAATGAGGCCCTATTTGTTGGTCCCCCTGATTCCCTTGATTTCTTTGATCTCCTTGATTCCCCTGATTTCCTCGATTCTCCTGATTTCCTTGATTTCTTTGTTTGATTTGTGGGATTGTTGGTCTTCTCTGATTTATGTGTGGGCCATCAGCATGTTCTCTGGTATTAGGATTATTATCTAAGGCCATTCTTTCCATCATTTTCTCCATGGTTTTCATCATCATTTCAAACGTTTCTTCTGATGTTTGTGACATTGAAGGTTGTGCCTTATATTGAGATTTTTTCATGTCCCTGTCAGAGTCATCTTTGATCTTTCATGAGGCCATTAGATTCACTTCGACCTCTATGGCATCAGTCATCATATCATCTAATGAATTAGATCTTTGGTCTCTCAATAACAAAGAAAAATCACTTTCAAAGGAATCATCATATCTGAGTTAATAATATTTAGGGGGGGGTTACCTCAGTAGGAATCAAATTATAGACATTTACAAATATGGCTGAAAAATCCTGCACTTTTTTGTCAGGTGATCTCCTCATGTTGTTACACTGATTTAAAAATGAAGGGGATTTTTCTTATCGCCCCATTTTGCAAGAAAGTTGGTTTCAAAGGCCTCAAAATTTATGATACTAGCTGATGGAAGAGCTATAAACCACTTCTTCACTTCTCCTGTAAGACTTTGTGTGAACAGTCTCATGTTGGCATCTTCAAAATCTACTTCTTCCAAGTCTATAAAATCATTGAACTAGTATAGATGTTTCTAGGCTAACACACTACCTTCGTCATCATACAGTTCGATCCTTAGATTATACTCTCGGGGTAAATCATGTAGCTGAGCAGGAAGTATAAGAGGAGCAAATCTAGTTTCCATGGTTTCTATGAGGGGTTGAAGAGGTTGTTGGTTCTGAGTATGAATCACTATAGGCTTCACATATGTAGCTAAAATTAAATCTTGGAACCTCTTTTCGTCAAATATGACCTCACTCAAACAAGATTTAGATTTAATTCTGAACAGATTTTGTTCACACATCAAACTCAAGGTCTTCAATGCTTGTTACTCCATGTTTGGGCAAGGATAGATATCGGTCTAAGTGCAAACGTGGGCTAATTTGTCTTTCTTTTCTCTTGTGTACAAGCCTTTCAGGATCAGACACAGGGATTGCAGCTTCTGGGTCTGGGTTTCTCCTGGTGTGAACTCTCTTGGGAGCCAGGATTTCTAGTTCAAACTACTTGGTACAACTTGTCTCTTGGTAATGGAGTCGTCGGGGAAAAAATAATCTCAGCCAATAAGGTATTTCATTCATTGTCACCCTATGGAATCAAAATGGAAGATTTAATTCGTTCTCTTCCCATGGAAGATTTCACTTCCATTCCCCAGCAACGGCACCACAATGTTTGCACTCTATAAATTTTGTCTGGCTGATAGACAAACAAGAGAGGTAATTGTTTCAACCAACTTTAGAGCTGGGCACTATCCTACTCAACTCAAAGAGGTCTCTCTTGTGTCACTTGATATTTCTTTGGAAATCAGTGGCTAGATTTGGTTTGTTTTGGGGGTTTTTTATAAATTTGTTGTCTAGGATGGGGAGGGACACTTAGGGCTATAGATTCAAAATTATGAAAGTAAATGAAAACAATGACTAGCCGGTAGAACTCTCTAGATGATAAAGGATAAATGAGGTGATGAATCTGAGTTATAAAATGTATTCAAGCAGAATGTAAGAGGAAGGAGAAATCAAATAACTACATCAGAGCATTATTGAAATGAATTATAAATTAGTTAAGAAGAAATGCACAAAGTTTAAATTTTTTAAGCCGAGAGCATCATAAGATGAATTATAAAATTTTAAATATGCAATTTAAATAGAAGACAATGTAAATGGAATTAAAGAACACAAGAAATACATACGATGAGAGAAGACAAAACTCATATCACCACCATTAGAATCTTTTCGTAGAGACTTCAAAAGCTTCTGCATATGTATTTAATTCAACTCCAGAAAATTACAATAGAGTTCAAAAAAAAACTAAAGGTGCCCTTGAACTTTTGCCAACATTAATACATTCGAAACTTCTAGAATTTATACAATTCAAGTTCCTTTCAATTATAAACCGATTACAATAGTTGAACTGAAACGTTTCAGCATCTAAAACCAACTACAATAATTTTAACAGATAGTCTCTGTATGTGAACTGATTTACAATGATTAATCAAAAACACTTTGTAAACTAACGGTTCATTTCTCTGGTTGTTCGACTTATGTCTTCGCCATTTATATTTATTTGGTCCTCTATCGGACTCGCAAATTTGGTGACACTTGGAGGTTATTTGTTGGTTCTTGGAAAAATGCATTTTGTCCTACCTAGCTGAACTATCTCTTTCCACTACAAGTCAGAAGGGATCTCGTAGTCCATCATTTCTTTGATCAGAATCTCCAGGTCAATGAAAGAGGCATAAGTCATGGCTAGCAATCCAATCTTCATTGTATTGAACTGATTCAGGATCTCAAAATATGTGGTTAAATACTCCACCAGGTTTGTCCCCTTTAATTTTTCCTCCAGGATTTCAAACTTGGAGTGAACCATTCTGCATTGGGCGAGGTGAGAGTTATACTCCTCTTGATCATACAATTCCCGTTTTCCATCCCAAAATGATGGGAGGCCTTTGACGAACAACTCTTCAAACAGATCTTTGAATTCCTATATACTCTGCTCCATCTGCATGGCCTTGGTTTGGACTGATTTAAGAAATTTATGCTTGGAAATAACTCTCCTAGCCCAAATGATCAATGTGGTCCTATATTTGATCCCAATGGTCTGAAGTTCAGTAGTGGGAATGGAATTCAGAAAATTTATAGCATTTTGGGCCCACTCTGAGGGTTTCTTTGTCAGTGTTTCACTCACAACAGTGCATCTGCTTCTGGTTGTGATGGCCATGTTATCTTTGTCATCAATGAAATTTAAGTATACCCTGAACTTAACAACTTCAGCATAAATAGAGTCCCAAATGATGTGTTTGGCCCCCTGCAATAGTCCTTTTCCCTTCAACCTTGTCTTCAACTTGTCTACCCTTTCCTGTAAAGCTTGATTCTCTTTTTGTAACTGGGTCATATTCTCATCCTTTATTCTTATTTCTTGTTGTAGCTTTTCTATGTCTCACTTAAGGCTCTTAATTTATTATTCCTTCAAGCTAACTTGAGACATAGCCTAAACCAATCCATCAGTGCTTTTCTCAGTTTATGTAGTAGAAGGTGCAACAATAGCCATGTATGATTCTCATGTCTTTCCTTGTGACCAATTCACCTTTTCCTTCTCCAACTGCAACACTTTGGATTTGTAATTCAATGCTTCTTGTCAAAATGTCTCTTTCTATTGTTCTAGAGAAACCAGCTCTGTTGTGTTTGGATGCTCAATGATAGACATCTTTAGCCTTTTCTTCATGCTTTGAATCATCTTGTCTTTCTCTTCTAAGGAATATTTTACCCCTTGAGGGCCTTCAGATTCTAATCTCTTGACTTGAGTCTACCAAGCTCTGTTGGATGCTTTCTCTTGTCTCAACTGTCCTTCCAGCTTAAGTACATGAGTTTTCAACCTTGAAACCCTTAATCTCATACCCAGGTATTCTGAATACAGCATGTCACTGGTGTTTCTGTGCAATTTCACCTTGTTTGGGGCACTGATGTTTTCATTGTTGATTAAGGTTGGTTGTCATTGATGTCAACCCTTGAAGAAAGCCCTGTAACACAAAGGTTTGGGTATTGGACCCAAGTTTGTTTGATGTAAAGATTACTCATTATTTTCTTGTCATAGTTGATAATAATTACAAATGGGTGAACTCCAAAGTGGTCCCCTTATGGTGAAAGCCCTCACGGGAAGACGCTTTGTTGATTGAGTTATCTTATAAGTATGGTTAGAGAACCCATGATTATTTGTGGAATAATGAGATAAAGGTCAGTGAATTTTTCAGTGAAACTATTCTAGATGGATATTTCTTTTCATTCCATTTCTTGTGGTATGTGGAACATTACGTAACTCCTCTTGGTTTGAGATTTATGGCCTTACGAAGTTGGAGGACCCTCATATGTCATCTAGAAGCCCCAAAAGGTCAAAGTAGTCAAAGTGGTTTAAGATATTTTAGAAGGTAAATAATAAATTGAACTGGGGAGTGTACTATAATTCAAAGTGAATACAAAATAAATATTTAAATAATAAATTTAATGGAGAAATTAGAAGTGGGTTAACCCTAAAATAAGGAAAGTGGGCAAAGTGACCTAGAAGATGTTTTTAAGGAAGCTACTTGGAGAGTATAAATAAGAGGCAAGGCTCTCTCATTTTAGATCACACTTGATAATATTGAATATCTATAGGTTTCTGAGGTAACCAAAGGATATATAAGTCGAATTTATGAGGGAAGGTGAAGAAAAGAAGGCCAGAATTCAAGGATACATTCTTTTGATGATTCTTTCTAAGGTATGTTATTTACAGGTCATATCACCATTTTCGCAATAAATGTTTTTCTAGAATATTTAAGACCGTGAAATTTCTATTCCATTGAGGAAACATATTCAAGTATCTGTGGTAAAAAATTCATCTTGTGGGTCGTTGTATTTTTGGAGTTACACTCCGTGGAAAATAGGGTTTGTGGCTAGTCCTTAAACTAGTCTAAAACAAGTGTTTCGTGTAAAAACATCATAACTTATTCATAACAGATCCAAATTCAGTAAGACCAATTGTTTTGGTTATAGTACAGTATGTAGTATGTTTTGTAATAGTTTCATATCGATTCAAAAAATATTTTGTGCGGGGCACGCTCTACAAGATCGCTCTCTAGAATAAGCCAGAATTCAGCAAGGTGTGTCATTTATAATAACTCATTTTCTGAGAGGTTCCAAGTATTGACACCTGGAGTAATTGCATAAAACACACAGACTAACATTGTGTTTTAGTTTCATATCTTTATTTATTACAGGTATAAAGTTATGATTATTTCAAGTTACGGTTGTTGACTAATCCAAAACTAGTCATGTGAGACTAAAGAAAAGTTTGATGAAAATGCTAGTCTCTTGTTGTTAAAGTTAAGGAAGGTTTGCAGGTATTTGATCATATACACCAGGTCTATTACAAAGTTACAAATCATATTTGTATGATGAAATTGATGAGGTCTTTTGGTTGAGGTACAAGTTGGGTACATGGTTGAGACAAGTAGTTGATGAGTTGGAAAATACATGAGGTGTATAGTTGATGATGTTGGTACGTATTGATGATTCATAGTTGATGAGTAGTTGACACATGATTGGTACATACTTGATACATGGTTGGTTGCACTTGTTTATGGTACAGGTTGATTACATGTTGTTTGGTACATGTTGGTGCATGGTTGGTGCACTTGTTTATGGTACATGTTGATTACAGGTTGTTTGGTACAGGTTGGTGCATGGTTGATGCACTTGTTTATGGTACAGTTTGATTACAGGTTGAGGTACAGGTTGATGCATGGTTCAGGTTTACAGCGGTATATATCACAGTGATAGTGTGACATTGTTTCCATTATTCTACTTCTACTTCAGGGTGGTTGGACGGGGAAAGGTCAAGTGGTTGTATCCACCTTCCGATTGTAGCCGGAGAACATAGGGGGTTGTAGCCTCCTTCTGGTTGTATCCAAAGAATTGGGGAGTTGGAGATTCCCTTAGGTTATAGCCTGAGAAACTAGGGGGTTGGAGCCTCCTTCCATTTGCAGCTGGAAAACAAAGGAAGTTGGTGCTTCCAATGAATGTAATTATTCAAGACATATAAGAAAAATAATTATGTGCTTTTCTCTCGCTTTGGGTTTCCACGTAAAACGCTGGTGTACTGTGTATGTGTATGATTGTTCATTTGTTCATTGCTCATTATTGGATGATAATTATACATTGATATAACACTTAGATTATTTGGTTTAAAAAGGATTATAATTTCTCTATTACTGATTCATCCCCCCCTCTCAGTAATCCAACATTCATAATGTAGCTTGACCTCAGACACTTTATCCTCATCATCAAATGCTATGTTGAGTGTCTTCTTCTCTATATCTCTAACTGAGAACGGAGAAGACCTATGTTGAGAAATATTTTCCACCTCAGGTATCAACTCCCTTATTTCTCTCATCGCCAAGATTCCTTTCACAGCATATTTCTTTGCTAAATATTCTTTAGATTGGTAGACTGCTCCAAGTGATTTATCAAAAATGTGTTTTTTGTTGCTGAAAGCTCTTGAGCTGCTTTCACTTTGGGGCATGCTTATTTTACTAGATTCTTCCTTGTTGGTGCCACTCTCCACCATATCCATACTTACTTGCTCCTTAGGCTCTTCTTCCTCCAGATCTAATATCTGTGGAGATTGTTTGATCTTTATCTTCTTGGGAGCAATCTGGTGACTACTAGTGCCTAGGGTCTCCAAACTGCTTTTCTTGGTGTAGAAAGTTACTTTGGGAACTTGGAATGTCAGCTTCTAAGAGGTCTATTGTGTCTCAGTATACAGTAGGGTTGGCTCCACTTATTGTGTTTGAGCAGGCTGCAAGATGGCTTCCATATCAGCACAGGTTTCCAAATTAGTCAATTTGTCAAAACCTTCAACATACTCATGTTCATAAGGGCCATGTTTTCTCAGCAATATTATTTTAGATATGACTTGATGTGGATCATATCTTCTCCCTTGTAGCTGTGCAAATCCAAACTCCTTAAGTTTAGCCTGGATCTGAGATAAGAAAGATCTAGTCTTGACAACAAATGGTCCTATGATGAAAGGAAATTTCAGGTCGGACAACTTGTGCATTTTCAGGAAATGTTATATCTCTGAGATGATTATTTGCCTGATGAACTCCAGGGAAAAGACTCTAGGTGTCAGAAAGATAGGGAGAAGATAAGGTGCCTATTGAAAACCATATACCCAAATTACTATAGAATGCATGAACAGCACCCAATCTCCTACTTTTTTTTCTGAATTTGGATGTAAGTAACTTTTCATGTCCTCCGGGACTCTTGGAAGGCTGGTGTTGAAGATCAAGTTGTAAAATTTGGACATGATTTTATTTATGAAAATGAGCATTGTGATTCTTTTTCATTCTGTGGATATGAATTTTTCTTCAAGGAACTCTTTCTTGTTTGTCTCTAGGAACATTTTTAGCAAGTATGTGTAATACCTGAAGTGCCTTAGTGATTGGAAGTTCACTAGTTGTTTGTGTACATTATCAGCTATGAATTTATCAAAACCGATATTTACTGACTGACTGGATTATGACTTAAAAAAGGTTAACAGAAAACTTAACATGACCTCAACTACATATTTTTCATTATCTAGACCTAAAATCTGACTGAGTATGGAACAGGCCCACTGGATCTTGATAACCATGGCATTTAAATTCATTTGCAGGGACAGACTCTCAGAATATTGCTCGGGTTTGACAATTGTCTACAAAAATAGGTTTTTTACCTCGGGGAGACATTCCCTATAAACTGTAACTATATTTTCTTCCTCGAAGGGTTCAAATGTTGTGGAAGGGAACTCTGGTTTGTTGAGGGCGTATCGAAGGGATGGAATTCTATTCTACACAGGACCTCCAACCCTAACCTATTTAAAATGACCCTCTCTTCCTATGAGTATTGTTCAACGCACCAGCCTATGAATTCTAGGAAAGGGAATGTGACTCTGATGGTGTAAGGGACTATGGAGGCTTGGACCAACTTGGGAAAGGGTATTTGTCTCCCTACATGATCTGACAAATTGGCTCTAGAAATAGAGACGGGTGAGATGGTTATTTCGGTGTCAAACACATTAGAGTCCCTATCAATTAGGGCTTCTTCTCTTGGCTGGGGATCTTTCTCTGTTATAGAAAAAACAACAGGATCCATGGTGATGATGAAAAATACCTATGAATGAGCAGAAGACACATGAATTTGGTGCATTGTTGAGCTTAGGTTCGATTGGAGCAGTTGTGCCACTTTTAACATTCAAATGATTTGAAAAAGCATAAAATAATGACAAGGGTCCCCCCCTTATATGCACTTCCCGATATCAGGAATGAGGCAAAGTGTTTTGGGGTAGACTTATTTTCACCCCGATATGCATCTGGTGGTGCCATGTGGTCCCGATATGAAACCATGGTATTTTCATCGGCTCGCTTTCAAATAATTAATCTTCGCGCTAGTTCTCTTCCCGATATGGTCTCTGAACATTGATCTGTGGTGCCTAAGATCTGTGGCTCGTCGTGTCCCATCAACTCCGTGCCCCTGCTATATTTAGCCTTATTCTGCTAGATGTGGCCCTGTCCTCCAGTTTATCACGTCTCTACATCGGTTTATCCCCTCACTAAGTTCCGAGACTTGGATTCCATCGAAAAAATTGTTATGGTGATAACAGCCTCCATTGACTAGATTAAAAGATCCCATGATTTTGCATATTTTTACTTCTAGGTCGGATAAATCTGGTGATCACACTCTTCAGTGAGTTTTTATGGAAGGTACTTTAGATGTGTCTGGGTCAGAGGCCCCTGCAACCCCCACTTCAACAATAGTTTGGGTAGGAATTCTACCTCCTTTCCTTTCTAACCAGATGAATAATGTGGTTCAAACCATGGTAGTCACATCGGTCAGTGGCTCTACATCGTTTATTGTTGGGTCCACTCATCCTTTGATTGTGACTCCCTTGTCTCCTTTTTCTTATAATGCTTTCTCGTTTGGAATGATGTCTATTGGCATGTAGAATGTATCAGTTAATTCTCAGTTGAATCCTCAAAGTCTTAACGTTGGAGAAGGGATTTCTTTGACTCCCCTCCAATACTTTCCTTGGGGTAGAGGGCACATCCCTTTATCATTCCCCTCACTTGGGAGTGTTTCCTTCTCGTTTGTCATACCTAATCATTTTATGGGATGGGGTGGTTTTATGGGTGGATGATTTCAATCCTTCGGCATTCCTTCGTCTTCTAACCCTTTCACAGTGTTTGGTGGGTTCAGGAGAAATATTGTCCCTTCGTATAGAATTTCATCAAGGGAAAACCCCTTCCAAGGTCAATGGAATCCTAATCAAGGGTCATACCCTTTGCAAGGGATGTCATTGGGGGGGGACCCCTTCCTAGGTTATAACAACTTGATGCAAGAGTTTTTCCCTTCACAAGGGATGTCGATAAGGGGAAACCCTGATTTCTCTTATGGAAACTAGACGGGTGGATTTTTTCCTCCTTTTAACCAAGGATTTCAAGGTTTCAATAAAATCCATGGCCAATCAGTGAACTCTTTCTGGCAACCCGATGCTAGTAAAAATCTAGGGTATCTTTTTTCGGCTTCTAGTCAACCCGGGAGCTCCAACCCCACTAGTTGGAATTCTAGGCCACAACTGAGCTTCCATTTCCAACAATGTTAAACTTTTCAAACCTATCGACACTCATTAATGACCTAGCATCTCACAATCCAAACTAGCCTCCGATACCCACTAAACTACCCTCATACATCCCAAAGTTTGAAGGAAAATCCTGTGACGATCTGAGTGATCATATGACGTCTTTCCATTTATGGTGCTTATCAAATTCTCTCAATGATGACTCCATCTATCTACATCTCTTCCAACGCACTCTCATGGGACTCAGGAGTTCCGGAGAAATGGTATCCCAAGCTTCAAGGCTCGACATTCGGCACTTTTCATGATTTGGATTTAGTTTTTCTAAACCATTTCCATCTTCCAGTCTAGTACAATGCTCGGACCGATTTACTGTCTACATTTTGAAAAGACAAAGACACTCATTTTCAAATCACATCGAACAGAGGTGGTGGTGGTAGAAGAGGATGATCAATGATAAGATCCCTCCTAAGTTCCTTCTGGAATGGTTTTTCAATTTCTCATTGTCATATATCTCCAAGGATGTTTCTACGTCAAGGGTATCCTCTAAGGAGGATATTTTTAGGGCCATTAGTTTAATCTGATATACTCATAGTTTGGGATACTATATGAGATATTTTTGGATGCACCATGGTTGGATAATGACTCATCAAAAATGAAGTCTCGGCCACATGTTGATGGCATCGTTGGTTCCATCAATAGTGCTACCATAGATATGGTTGCAAACCAGATGAAACAAATGACAATTCATCCAATTGCTTATAGTCAAGCTACGAAATCAACTATTTCCATTGTTAAATTGTTAGATTCACATGTTGTAGAATCGATGAACCCAAAGGGTAACCAACAACGTAGAGGAAAGAAAAAAAGTAAAGATAAGAAGGGAGGTGTAAACAATAATATGAACGTTAAATATGATGTGAACGTTGGGGGGGTGGGGTAAAAAGGAAAAGAAAAAGGTGAAGTTTCCATTCAAAGTTTGTAAATATTATCACCTTACCCATCATTGCCCCAAGATAGAAGAGGATCAACACTTGTTGGCGTAGTAGTAGCCTGTTGTGTTGAAGAACTCGTTCGCTCAGGGATAGAATATGACAATGGGATCTTCTAGTGGAAATCTACAATGGGGCACCCATGGCACCCTTTCCATATGGAACCATGTCATTCATCAATATGGTGAATTCATAGGTTAATGTTTCAATTGGGACCTAAGATAAGGATAATCCTAATTTGGAATCTAAAGGAAAGGAAACTTATAATCCCCAGAACTCTCTGCACATGGAGAAACCTATAGGGGATAGAATTCGACGCATACTGAAAGGTGTGTACAAGCGTTTGTTGCACAATCAAAATGCTTGAGCTATGCCCAACTATTCCATTTTTTAGGACTTAGCTCAGAAATCTTGTGCAATGTTGTCCTTAGAGGTGCTTCATATTTTCCCCGTGCAATCAAGTGCATTGTTATTCACAATAGGAGATACTAACTCCTTGATTTTTCAAGTTATCAAGTTTGATATTGCAGATGTGACACCTTTTATTCCTTATCGCATTTCCTTCCAAATCAATGTCGTGTATCCCAAGCACATTATTGGAAGAATTTTCGTCAATGAAAGCACTTCGACACATGTAATTTATTTGTCTTGTCGGAAATACATTGTCTATCCTGAGCTCACTCTCTCTCCCATGTCATTAATTTCTTTTGATGGATGTTTATTTAGACCGCACGATCCCATTTCCTCCTTCCATGTCCATTTTGGGGGGGGGGGGGGGG
>ML808785.1:123800-145958 GCA_009831015.1 Picea engelmannii
GATCGTTTATGAGGTATAAGTAGTAAATTCTCCACTTGATTACAACTTGTTGCTAGGAAGGAGTTGGACATATGCGATGATGGTTATCGTCTCATTGGTTTTTCAAATTTTTTTCTTCCCTCATGAAGGGAAATTCATCACGATAGACAAAATTTTGTTTACCTGCTCTGACTCCATGGGAAATCCCGGAGCTATGGTACCATTGATTGAAACCTCTTGGCTAGAAACTGGGAGAATTTTTTTTGGAATGTTTCCTTCCTTAATGGGAACTTTTAACTTCTTAGAGCCTATTTCGTATATTCGTTTTGTTTCGGTTGGCTATCAAAAATAAAGGTCTTCGATCCCTGTTACACAAGTGAGTTCATTTTGAACCACGTATTTCTAGGATCCTTGGGTGTAACCCTCCTCATGCAATTCAGTAGAAAGTATTTTGCATGTTAGAATGGTTATGTTGTTTTCTATAGCTAAGATAGCTTACCAAGTAATTCAGTAAGATGTTGTAGATTCAGATCCCACTCCTTCATGGATGAGGATCAGCTCACAAAGCCCCTTTAGGCCCTGAATTATTCAAATTCACTTGATTTTCTTGACATTGTGTTTCCTTCCAATGAAGTTATTATTGAGGTAATAACAACACCTGAACGGCATTGGGAGGACTTGCATCATCGATCTTACTTCCTCCCAGAACTCAATCAATTTGAAAAAGGAGAATTTCAATCAACTTTGAGTGGAGATGTTCATCACCTTGTGTACCCCTTGGAAAAGCATGGTGTCTATATTGAAGGGATCGTGGCGAATATATTGGAAACTATTCCAATTGTCATCTCCAAGACCCCTAGTATCGTGGAAAATGTGTTTATTGTTGTGGACTATTCTCCTAAACAGATCCACATGTATACCTATTTGTTTAAAAAATTTCACAGTGTTTTCTCTAGGTCATTGTTGTATGGTAAATGAACCCTACAGGAGTTACCTCCCTTAGGCTCTTCCTAGACTTAAGACAAAATATAGATACAAGTAGAATATTTTCCTAGATCCAAATTATACACGAAAAGAATCTACGAGTTGATAGAATGAAATGCTTACCTGGTGATCTAACGGTTGTCCCTTCACACTCCTTAGTTATTAGCTTCCTCAAAGATTCCCTTCACTCTTTCACACATGCATTTTCACACATAGAGACACAAAGAAACCTTTCACAAGATCAAATGAATTACGTATAAATGGATAATAGATCTAGTGACATAACATAAGAATATCAATTCCCTACAAACATTTGTTGGTACAGGGGTAGACCCAGGGTTTAATGATAACACAACGCACCAACAACACCCTAACTATCGTCCCTTTCAGCAACACCTGCGAAGAAGATGAAGTCTCACCCGAGGTAGAGTCAAAGGGGGTTGCAGGACTTAAGTGTCTACAACCTAGCTGGGACATAGATCTGTGATCACAATACTTAAAAGAGAATTTAGAAATTAACATTTATTAGTATTTACCCTTATTCACATCTTAGGTTAAAACCCTAATTACAGAATAACACAGTATTCATCAAGATCTAATCACATCTAACCATTCAGCTCATAGCATCAAAATATATCTAACCCTCATTCATATTATTAAGAACTAAGCTACTACATCATATGCATCTAACATACATAAATATTACATCACTAAGCATACATCACATCAATAACATGCCAACCACATTGCATAAAGAAACCATAGCACAGGATATACATGGTTCACCCCAATGTGGGGCTACATCCACCAACTCTTCTTCTTCTTTATTATCTTATTCCAATCTTCTTACATGCACAGAGCCACAAAACCAACTCCGCATAGGACAAGAGATCTGCGCGCACCTCACCAGATCCTCCTTCCTCAACCTTGGCACAACACATAGCCTTCTTATAATCACTTGCATTTATATTTGCAAGTTCTCAACACACAGTAAGCACAAAGCCTACTTTTATCTTCCTCTAGCACTTAGCCATCGGTTTACAACTCACTCTTTATTACATCGCCTAGATACTTATTTATACATTACAAAAGGGGCCTAAACATGGGTAAGACCCATGGGACGACATCCCATACTCGTTACATAAACCCTAACACCCAAAAGTCCCACAAAAGGGGGCGATATCCCATGATCTCCACTTCACCTGGGCTCTTTGTCTTCGACCAGCCTGTCAAAGTCCCAAAAATTTCCAAACATGACCAGTGTTTCCTCAAAACCTGGTCAAGGGCCAACAGGCCCCCAACACTCACCTGTGACTCGTCCTGAGTCACTTTGATCTAGGAAGTTCTGCTTTGAAGGCTGCGAGCTTGGATCAAGTTGCCTCAACCTGTTACTTCACCAGAGCCTCCTTCTTGGTGAACTCCTAAATGACTTTCTCGGTGATCGATCCTTCCAACCGTTGTTCCACTGTGGTGACCACTTCTTCCAATTGTGCACCTCATCCTTTGATCTCTTCAAAAAGTGTGTAGGCTTCGTCCTGCACCTATTGGAGTCTCTGGGTCACTTCCATGACTCTACTCTGGATGGAATTGACCTATTTTTGAACTATGTGCACCTCCTGTGACCTTTTCATCTTCTCTACTGCTGAAAGTAGTTTCAACTGTGATTTCACTGTCGATTCTTGTTGCTTCGCCTCCTAGAGTTGTGACTCCAATGTCCTTAGTTTTGGGTCCTCTGCAAGGTGCTCAAACATCTGCGCACTTAGATTACTAATTTTCTTTCATTCTAACGCCAATGCATTTATTATTTCGACTGTTCTCCTCGTTGTTTCTTCCCTCTGGTATCGCACTTCCTACAGAGTGCTTGGCACTACTTACAGTTCTAGTTCTGCTACTCTTTCTTGAAGCCATTGAATGGCTTCAGCGAGCTTCCCCACTTGGCTCTCCATTTTCTCTTCTTCCATCTGTGGAAAACTCGACACAAAGCGAAGTGCTCTAGTGACTACCTTCTTAACTCCCATCTGCTCCGCGAGAAGTTGTTCTTTTTCTTTCTGGATCTTCTCTCTGTGCTCTGTAAAATTCACCTGGAGGTCATATTTCTCTTGTTGTGCAACTTGAATTTTCTCTAGGGCTTCCTCCTTTTCTTGCTTCAAGGCCTCTGTGGCATGTTATTTTTCTTCCTAGACACAACGAACCATTTGTTGAAATAGGGTCAGACCCAGGGTTCAACGCTAACATAGTGCACCAACAAAACCCTAACTAGATATCATTTTTGGGATTAACTACGTAAAGTACGCCATTAATATATGACCCATATCCATGAGTATTAGTCACTACTGACCAATAATTCTCATGATTTGAATAGCCCACTTAGCACTCATTGCATTGGGTGATGCTCACAGGGGTGAAGAAATGGAATTGAAACTAGCGAAATGATATCTAATATGATATTTAGCTAGTTTCAATTCCACTTCTTCACCCCTGTGAGTATCACCTGATGCAATGAGCTCTAAGTGGGATATTCAAATAATGAGAATTAGTGGTCAGTTGTGACTAATACTCATGGATATGGGTCATAGTTTAATGACTTACTCTACACAATTAATCCCGAAAATGATATCTAATATGTTTCACTGCGGAAGCCCCTCTATGATAAAACCCTAACTATCAGCCCTTTCGGAAACATCTGTGAAGCAGATGAAGTATCGCCCGAGGTAGAGGTAGGGGGGGTTGCAGGAATCAAGTGTCTACAACCTAGCTGGGACACAGATCTGTGATCACAATACTTAACATAGCACTTAGCAATTAACATTTATTAGTCTTTACCCTTATCCACATCACAGGTTAAAACCCTAATTAAATAACAGCACAGTATTCATCAAGATATAATCACATCTAACCATTCATCACATAGCATCAAAATAGATCTAACCCTCATTCATATTATTAAGCACTAAGATACTACATCATATGCATCTGACATACATAAAGATTACAGCACTAAGCATACATCACATCAATAACATGTCAACCACATTTCACAAAGAAACCACAACACAGGATATATGTGGTTCACCCCAGTGTGGGGCTACATCCACCAACTCTTCTTCTTCTTTATTATCTTATTCCAATCTTCTTACATGCACAGAGCCACAAAACCAACTCTGCATAGGACAGGAGATTTGCACGCACCTCGCCAGATCCTCCTTCCTCGAGCTTGGCACAGCACAAAGCCTTCTTATAATTACTTGCACTTATCTCTGCAAGTTCTCAACACACAGTATGCACAAAGCCTACTTTTATCTTCCTCTATCACTTAACCATCAGTTTACAACTGACTCTTTCTTACATCGCCTAGCTACTTATTTATAAATTACAAAAGGGGCCTAAACATGGGTAAGACCCATGGGCTGACATCCCATACCCGTTACATAAACCCTAACACCCAAAAATCCCGTAAAAGGGGGCAAGATCCCGCGATCTCCACTTCATCTTCGACCAGCCTGTCGAAGTCCCAAAATTTGTCAAACATGACCAGTGTTTCCTCAAAACCTGGTCAAGGGCCAATAACATTATAACAATTACATACAATCAAGTAAGGAGGAAAATATTAGCGTGAAATAAAAATAAAAGTGTGCTCGATATTCTCACCCGTGGATTTAATTCTTGACCCCAGGGTGGAGAATGGTACTCGACGGTATTTTCAATATTTAAGGAGTCTAGAAAGATCAGAAAGAAAACTCCATATACACTCGTAGATTTAATGAGCCCAAAAAAGTAAATTTTCATGTGTCATTTCATATGTCGAGAGTCTGAAAGGATAAAGAAGATTCCAAGGGTAGTATTTTTCGTAAATTTAGTCCCTCGAGCCCAAAAAAATATAAAACAATAAAATGGAGAACTCTTTTAGCCAGTGTTGAATAAAGTATTCATTTTTCATAATTAGTCCATCTGGTCTGAAAAGGGTTAAAATTACACCAAACATAATCCCTTTCAAATGCATTTAACAAGTCTGAAAGGAAACAAGATCACTCGGTGATATTTTCATGTTTAGGGAGTCTGAAAAAATATTAAAGGAGACTCTAGGGTGTAACTTTATCATGGTTGGTTACCAAGCATGAAAATGGGGTAATAGTAAGCTCGGTTGGAGAGAACAAGTGGTATGCAATGAAGTTCCAGTTGCATGGAATGTGACTGAAGCAATGGACTGCAATAAGACATGGAAAATGATGACCACTTATAACATCAGTTCTCATCCAGGGGTGTTGTAAAATGGGAGAAAATAGATGACTAGTGGTAAATTATGGCTACGGTGCGATAATAAATGGAAGCAAATGGAGATGTAGCAGCAATAAATAGTGAGACAACAATACTATTTAAGTGTGACTATTAAAACAACAGAGATGGTGGGAACCTAAGGTATAGTGCTGGAAAAATGGATGGTTAATAATGCAAAGAGGGAAATGAAAGGAAAAACCTCCTTATATGTCAGTTCAAAGACACATATCTCAAGTGAAATGGATTTCCCCATATTATAAATGTCCCTAGAATCTTTTCAACTAGTATAAACGAGGTTTCAAGGTCAAAACGCATAGTGAAATCCTAAAAAGTAAAAACAATTTGGATTTTTTGGATATGATGTACACAAAACAAAAGGCACTCACACCACACACCTATGTACAAGGCACTACACATCTTGATGGTGTAGACAAAGGAGAGTCCATTTCCAGGCTCAAGCCAAGGATATTTTTCATAATCGAGGAACTCGTGAGCCATTATTGGCATCATATGGCTCACCATGTCGAGGCCATGCCATATAGAAACAAATCTATGTGACCGAAGGCATTCATCATGAGTGGGTTTGTGAGCTATGGAAGCTCCTTGATGAGATCCATCAAGACATGAGGGAAGTAAAAAACACATATCGTTGATGGAAGAGGTATCAAAGAATTCACTGGTAAGTTATGAAAAAAATAAACAAATAAAAAAACAGTTAAGGCTAGGAGGTTGACTGGATGTCCTAGCCAATACCCCCAGTTTCGAAGCAAGACTCATTATGTTAAATCTAATCGGGTTCAAATCGGGAAGGAAGGTGTGATGATTCTCACCCTCTATGGGAGTATTAATGGCAGCCGTGACTTCGAGGATAGCCTCTTCTAAAGGCATCATAGTATCTAAGAAATAATATGAACCGAGACAGTCAACAACCTATATGGGTGGAGAAGGTTGATCACACTCCATTTAAGGATGGAGTTGTTGACTAGTATCAACATATTTTGATGGGATGGATGCTCCATCTGAGTCAACATCCTCAGGATGAGGTACCACCCAAGGATCAACTGACCCGATGGATCCACTGGTAGATGAGAAAATCATGTTGATAGGAGCAATATGGGTGGTATCGAGTGAAGGAAGGGGGGATATCCCCATAAGAAATGGAAATTTAAACATACCTACATAGATGCTTTCATACCCCTTGAAATATTCACTTATGAAGGGCACATTGGTGTTAGGATTATCTCATAATTCAGGTGTCTAGTAATCTAGTTGGTCGATTGTGAATATCTTTCCTTGATGGGGATATTGTATGACATGGAAGACATTGAATGCAACAGCCTTCATTGTGTAGAACCAAGTGTGACCCAAGAGTAGATTATAGTCAAGTGTGGCATCCACCACTTCAACTTCTACGAATAAAATCTTTCCCCCAATCTCGATGGGTAAGGAGGTGAGAATTCCATGAGGTTTGAAAGAATGTCCATCAAAATATTTTAGGATGGTTGGATATGGGGTGAGTTGTGGAGAACCAAGGGATTTCCAACATGACAAAGACATAATGCAAGTGGTTTTTTCCTTCATCAATCACCGTAGTCTTTCAAAATACCCCTTATCAAGCATTCAGATCATGGGTAGTCCATTAAAATACACATTTTGGAGGGAGGATTGCAGGTTCGAAAGTTGGTTTCTCTAAAGTGAGAGGGCCATTGGGTGGTGTAGTCGATGTTGGGTCCTTAGATGAAGGTTCCCCTTATTTGGAGTCATATTTATTCACTTTCATGGATAGTTCCACCGTATATTTAAACATCATAATATTTGTGGATGAGGACTCTACATTTCCCCCAAGTAGGGGTGCGGGAACTTGTGTGATCATTTTTTATTGTTGGGGGGAAGTATTTGTTAATATTGTTGGTTTGGAAGGAAATACCCCTCGCTCGAGGTATTGATGAATCTCAGCAAGGTGAGGGTTGTCTTTGGTGAAGTGGTCCTCCTTACATACCATGCAATGATATTTCTCCTTTCTTTTATTTTTTCCCTCATCATTGGTGTCTTGGGTGTTTTTACTCTCCTGTTGGTTAGAAGATTTTTTGGATTTACCCTTATTTTTCTTCTTTCCTCTGGATTGTTGAGATGAAACAGATTGAACTAAATTCACCTCGAAGGTTTATGAAGGAGATGGAGGAGACTTGGTATTGATACCATTCTATGATTGTGTCATAGAATATGATTTTACATAACCCACTACGCCATCAACATGGGCTCCTAGGGTTGGTTTTGATGGATCATTCGATGATTGATTTAGCATGAGGGATCAGATCATGTAGTGTGCCTGACTGGGAATATACCAGGTCTAAATATTGAGCGTGACTAATGGATTTCTCCTCAGTTACAATGCCTCCCATGGCGACAACTATGGCAATGGGTGGGAGGAGTGACTTTGTGAACCAATCTTCCAGGAGTTGGTTTGGAATAGTGGCTTTAATCAACCATCGTCTTCGCCTCCATTCATGAATATGATTAGAAATATGAGTGGAGGTAGATTGTTGAAGTGAGGTTAAAATATCAGTATTGGTCTCATATTGTATGGGTAGTTGTAAATGTGTTATAAAATCCATGGAAAGATAATTAAAGTCGACAAAGGAGTTACACGGCAGCTCAATACACCACTTGGTTGTTGCACCTGTAAGAATTCTCTGGAAAAGTTATAATCGAATGGAATCATTCATCAAGGAGTTAGAAGAACAACAAATATGGAAGTTCATAACATGGTTGTTAGGATCTTCTCCGGGGTTTTCATCGAATTTCAGGATGTTGGATGGTATTTTGGCAGAGATAGGAGGTCAGAACGAGGCATGCTATATCGGATTATTTGTCAAATGCGACAAATATGACATATCTAAGGTGGCTAAGAAAGGCAATTTTTGATTTGGTTGTGAATACTAGTAGTGCGGATGTGGCATTGAAGTATCTTTAGGACCACATGAAGGTTGGGATGGAATGTTAAATCCTAATGGTCCACCCATATATGGTTGAGTGTCTTAGGGAGTGGAGAACATGGGGTTCATCGATTGAGTAGGAAAATATCCTTATGGAGATATTCTCACTGGATTGTGTTGATCCCATGGATTATTTGGCACTCCCGGATATGGAAAGCCATAAGAAATACTTGTATAGTTTTCTATAATATTCTACCCCCAAGGGTGAGGTGGGTTTCTAGTGTGGGATTGTCCCCAAACTGGTGTGGACCTCCTGTTGGTTGTTTCCCAACTAGTTTTTGACCCCAAATAGGTTGTTTCCCCCCAACTAGTTGTTGGCTCCAAGTAGGTTGTTGTTTCCAGGGTGGTTGTTTTCCTACAGATGAAGGTTTCCCCCTAGGTTCTTGTTATCCCCAAATTGAATATTCTCCCACAGTCGAAGGTTTTCCTCCAACTAGAAATTGACCTGCAACTGAAGGTTTCCCCCGATTTGGAAACTAACCCATAGCTTAAGGCTTCCCTCCAGCAAGGTATTGGACTACAGACGAAGATGGACCTCCAGCTGTAACATGCCCCCAGGGTGTAGGTCGAATATTTTATGGAATTTTCATTGGGTTAACACCTGATTGGGCGGAGGAAAAAAGAAGCTACTTGTTGCAGGACCTGAGGTAGAAACATTGATGGCCACTAGACTATATGGAGTCCATAAGAAAGACCAAGTAATGCACTTGGTGTATGAAAGTATGCAGGAAGGATATGAAGGAAGAGAATTTGTACTCATTGGTTGTTGATTTGGGTAACAAGGGTCAACGATGTTTCCCACAAAGAATAAGTGCCAGTAGTGGTAATGTGTTCCAGGGAGACTATATTAGGATCAAGTGGGGGTATCACTATTCCATTTTTATAGTTATATGTTGATGCATGCATGCCAAGAGATTACCTACTATACATATCAGGTGGCAAACAATAAGTAGAAAAACCATCATAATAACTCCTTGATGGAAATTCAAAGAGTCATTGACCAAAAGGGCCAATAAAAGGTGGATTTGTGGAAGAGGGAAAACATTATTCCATGGTTTCAACCACTCCTTTAGGTTAGTCGATTGGGGGATCTATGCTCCCAATTTCATAAGAAACCCCTTCATTAATAGTTCCTTCATTAGAAGGGTTCTGTGGAATATCGTGTTCTTTGGGATCGAACCCTTGCATTCTTCGAGATCTTCGGAGACCTTGGTCAGCCACGGTGAAAGTATAATAGAAATAATGATCCGTAAGGCCAACTATGGATGTTGAAATAACACACCCCTAAAAAAAATGCAGGTAATAAACTAAGCAAGAGTATATAGAAGGATCTTCTGAAGATGGGATATCAAGTCGTCAACCAATATGTGAGAAGCAGTTACCTTGACCTCCACGTAACATCCCTTCTTGGTGCAAGCAATCATCACTTCACAGGATTACTCTCCAAGGGTACTAAAAGTGAGATACGATGTCTACCCCAGGTACCGTGGGAATCCCCCCACAGTCACCTCTATAGATACCTAGGAAAGGTCATTAGGGTTATCAACTCTCACCGAGACCAAATGATCTAGTAACACTCAAGAAAAAACAGCAATATATGATATTTCCACTATGATTGGTCAAGCTTTGAAGGGATAATATACGCTACTCTTTCAAACATGACCTCGTATTTATCCCATGTGTTATAGGGTGGTCCTGGATATGCCTATATGACAGTTGGATTTTGTCCCTCTTTAATGTTCTATATTATTGTATAATAGTCTTGGACAACTTACTCACGTTTCCTAGTCCTAAGACTCTAGCTCTAAGCTATTGTTGGTGTACTAAAAAAAATGTCTAGTTAATTTTATTAGCGTGTATGTTGATTTTAATAGTTTTTTTTAATCACAATGGTGTACGAAGGTGAAACTAATGATGTGATGACTTGACTCCAAAACAATGCAGAAAGAATGAAATGCAAATATTTGTCTTTCGATGAATTCTATCTACATGAAGGAGAAGAGATTTTTTCTTCTTCTTAATGTAAATAAACACTCAAAAGCATGCAACTTTCACTTTTATTTTTTCAAATGGAAAAAATTTGAAATGCCAAACTATCAAATTAATGTTCACGAAATCCCAAACAAAAATGAGCTCTTTCAACTATGTACCAAGACACTCCAACTCTGAATGTTGAATGAAAAAAATTTGTTTTCTTCTTTCCAAATCACATGAAAACTCAAAAGAGACACTTCTTTTACTTTTTATTTTAATAAAAATAAAAGTATTCAATGACACTTTGCAAATAACTCAAAAGTGAATGAAGGTGGATAAAACAAGCACCCAAGGAAGAAAGATTCAACCACAAAAATGTCTTCAACGCAGAAAATGCAAGCTTTCAATGGTAGAAAAAAGTTTTCAAATAACTTGAAAAAATATTGCACTCTAAGATGATATGAAAATAAAGAGAGTTGTCTTTGTTTAAACAATGGAATCAAAACTAAAGGAAAACCCAAAATATTTTTAAAAACAAATGAACTCTCATCACAAAAGTACCATGAGAACATTAAAAGTTTGGGGTAATGAGATCAAATGATCTAAAATGTACCTGAAAAAACAAAAGTGATTTTAATAAAGTAAATGAAATGGCACACCAAAGGAAAAATTTCAAAATGACTTTGAAAAATGTTGCAGGAATCACTACTGGGACAGATCTGAGAGAGATCTAGAGGGGTGGAAGAAAAGGCAAACACAAATCTAGGCTTTGTTTGAAGGATTCCCCTTCAAAAAATGGATTTTAGAGCATGGCCACACCATGTTAATGACCACAGGGAGACCACAAATCATTGGTCGCATCTCTTAAAGGACTAGAGAGAAACCAAAAACAATTGGTCGCATAGAGTAGTGTAATTCTTGGTATGGTCACCCCCTGCAAGGGAGAAACTAGCAACCAAAATGGTTTGGTTACTCTATGGGAATGAATAATCTGCGACCATGTTCATGCAAGTGTAAAAAATAATTGATCTAAGACAGATCTATCAGAGATGGGTCTGAACCCTTTCAAATAGACTCGAAAAATACTTATGGACAGAATGAAAACAAAAAACAAGGCTTAAAATAGGAAAATAACTTGAGAATGTGAATTCAAAAGTTGAGGAAGAAAATGACTAAACAGCAATGACTTCCCCAGTGGATTCATCAGTCCATTGTAGGGTAAATGAACCCTACAGGAGTTACCTCCCTTAGGCTCTTCCTATACCTAAGAAGCAATAGAGATGAAAGCAACATATTTTCCTGGATCTAAATTATACACGAAAATAATCTATGAGTTAATGGAATGAAAGGTTTCTCAGTGATCTGAGGGTTTTCCCTACACGGTCCTTAGTTAGATTCCTTGAATATTCTCTTCACTCTTTCCAACATGGATATGCACACATAGAGACACAAAGAAACCTTTCAAAAGATCAAAGGAATCGTGTATAAATGGATAATAGATCTAGTGACATAACATAATAATATCAATTCTCTACAAAGATTATAACAATTACATACAATCAATTAAGGAGGAAAATCATGTACATATTCTATTAAGGGACAAATGGTTTACAACTTACAATCAAGGAAGTTGATGCAATCCTTTCCCAAGTTCCTTGCCCAAGCTTTGTAATCAAACTTCCAGAATAAGTGTGCTTTCTCCTTTCCTCCCCTATTTTCCCATGAGAGACCCTCAATATATAGGATAATAGAGATAAGATCAAAGGTTAGTATAGATAAGATATATATTCCCAAGATAACTCGATTCTCGAGGTCAAACCACGAAAAATCTGAGGTTTAATCTCATCTCTTGGAAACTAATCCTAAATAGGGAGTAACAGACCCAGTCATGCCTTGAATTCTTGAAAAGAGTGATAGATATCCCTTTGAAAGAGGCCAAGGAGAAACTAACAATATTATCCATGTGATGTAAAGGGACAACCAGCGACTAGGAAAAAAGGGACTGTAAACTCAGAGTAAAAGTGGTATAATTCAATGTTTCAAACTACAAACCTCTAGATGATGCCCATCATGTGATCAAGTGGAAAATAATTGTATAACATCCCTACGAGGAAATGTCAGGAATAGACCCCCGCATTATTGAACACGAGATTATAATTTACAAGAATTCTAATCATGTTCGACAAAACTTGTGACCTGTGAATCCAAGGAAGGCAACAACAATCAAGGATGAGGTATAGAAACTGCTTAATGATAGTTTCATCTACCTGAATCCTCTTACTAAATAGGAGTCAATTCCCATTTTGGTAGATAAGAAGCAGGGAAATATTAGTGTTTGTATGTGTTTTCATGATCTGAACAAGGCATGTCCAAAGAAAAAATTCCCCACACCATTTATCAATAAGATTGTCGATGAGTGTGTGGGTAACAAGATATCTTTGTTTATGGATGGATTTTATGGTTAGAATCATATTCAAATTTGGCCCGAGGATCAACATAAAACTACTTTTATATGTCATGACTCCTTGGGGTACTTTCGTGTATAAGAAGATTCCTTTCGGCCTTAAAATGATGGGGCTACGTTACAGTGGGACATGTCATTCTCTTTCCATGATTTGAAGCATATCGTTGACGTTTATTTCAATGATTTCTCTACTCATTCTTACAAGAGAGTATATCATATGGCTCATCTTCGGATTATTTTTGAAAGATGTTGGTACTACTGGATTTGATTAAATATGAACAAATTCATTTTTTATGTCATTTTTGGGCTTCCATTGGGTTTCATCGTTTCCAACAAGGGGATCATAGTTGACCCATTAAAGGTTGAGGAAATAGTTCAGTTGCCTCCCCCACGTAATATTTGTCAACTTCATAGTATGCAAGGAAAAGATCATTTCTTTCGATGATTTATAACCAATTATGTTGACATCACCAAGGGATTTATGTGCTTGTTGAAAAAGGTGGTCCCTTTCATTTAGAACAAGTTTTCACAATGATCCTTTGATGTGCTCAAGAACACGTTTGTTTCTACCCATTTGCTTAGTCCTCAGGACTATAGCATATATTTCTTATTGTACATTGAATCAATGGAATATATTGTCAGCATGGTGTTATTTCATAAAGATTATAACCTCTAAGAGAACATCATATATTACCTTAGTCATGGTTTGATTGGCCCTGAACTGAATTATTCACACATTGAGTAATTGGGTTTGGAATTCGTTCACGCTATCCAAATACTTCGACACTATATTTTGTTACGTAAGACTATTGTGATTGTCAATGTTAATCCATTTAAATATGTCCTCAAACGACATATAATTGGGGGAAATATATAACAAATGGATTGTTATATTAAAGGAATTCAATTTAAACTTTCTCTCTTCCAAGTCCAAGAAATCATTGGTCTTCCATGAAATCATGTCAGAGTTTCCTCGGGAGGATGAGGAAACCATGATTATTGACTCATTTTTGGACGATCACATTTTCCTTATCACTTCTAGTGATCCTTGGTATGGGGATATCCTTGTATATCTCTATACTTTTAAATTCTATTTGCATCATTCATGAGATGATCAACATTGGATTCTCCCTCGGGAGAAGAACTACCTCATCATCGGTGACACTTTGTATCATCATGGGGTTGATTCAACTCTTCATCATTGTTTAACTCATGAAGAAGTGAACATTGTGCTTAATGATTTCCATAGTGGAGCATGTGATGGTCATCTATATGGGTTGGAAACAACCTAAAAAATCTTGTGCATTAGGTACTTTTGGCCGATGATATTTAAATATTGTGTTGAGGTAGTCAAAATGTGTCATCCTTGTCTGATATTTTCTCGAAAGATGCAAGCAAATCTTGCTCTCTTATTCCCTATCATCACCCTTGGTCCCTTCACCAAGTGGAAAATTGATTTCATAACATGCCATCCGCATTTGGCTAGGGGGAATCACTATATAATCATGGTTGTTGGCTACTTTATGAAGTCGGAAAAGGCCATGCCTACATTCGTGAACAATGGTGAGACTACAACATTGTTTGTATTCAATCATATCATCACTAGGTTCAGAATTCCAAGAGATATTTTCATTGACCATGGCAGTCAATTTCAGAACCAAATGATGACAAAGTTAGCATCAAAATTGGGTTTTAAAAAAGAGTATTTGTCTCATTATTATCCACAAGAAAATGTTCAGTTAGAGGCCATTAACAAGTCTCTTAAGGCCATACTTCAATAGATTGTCAATGTGAGTAAATCAAATTGGCATATCATTCTTAAACCAGAATTATGGGCATACCAGACCTCAATTAAGACTACTACAGGATTCTTGCACTTCCAACTCATTCATGGGGTGGAACAAGTCATGTTGATTGAATGTGAGATTTCTTCTTTGAAGATTGTTGTTGAGCTTCTTCAAAACATGACTGAATTGGAAGTGCATCTTGTTCATTTGGAACATCTCGATGAGCATCATCATGATGATACCATAGTGAATGAGACACAAAAAACTTGTTTCAAGAGTCAATACAATAGTCTGTCCGCCCAAGGATATTTTCCAAGGGAGACCTTGTTTTGGTTTACGATCAAGACAAGAATACATTAGGGGTAGTCAAGTTTAACCCAATGTGGCATGGTCCTTACATCATGATGTTGGTTGTGGAGCCTAATTATCTTCCTAATTCAGAGGTCCTTGCTTTTAGCTGTGTTTATACCCCATGAAGACTTTAAACCCCATAAGTATGTACACTCTTCCACACGAGGGAGTGCAGAGGGGGGGTTTGGGAGAAAACGGGCCCCTGGCGTGGGTTTGGGGGCAGCATACCTCGATGGGGGTTTGGGGGCGAAGCCCCCGAAGGAAAAATTGCCTTGTAAATGTATATTGTAATTTCATTGTAAATCTGGACCGTTCATTATAAGGTCACCGATCTAACGGTAGAGATTATGTTAGGGTTTTTTTTTCCCTAGAAGGCAACCCTTTGTTATGAGGGAAATGTATTGCGGCTATGCATTATGGTGAGTATTGTATTCTGAGAGAGGATATTGTGAGAGAAAGAAGAGGAAGTTACGGTGGTTTTTGTTGTAGGTTGTATCCCTTCATTTGCTGGATAATAACAAAGGAAGGACCTGGAAATTTCTCTGGTGGGCATAGCCCACATTGGGTGAACCATGTAAATTTGTGTCTCTATTGTATTGTGTATCTTTTGTGTTTTGTTTCTGCATTTGTTTTATTTTATTGCTCTGTGGTCCTGTTTTTCTAACACGTGAGGCATTCCCTTCGAAAAGGAGCTTACAAATTATCTCATTATGAAGGTAATGTTTTGTTGGATCCCAAAAATTGGCTCTATCTCAATAGGTACTACACTCGAGCATCAATGCTCGGGTGTTTTTTCCTTTGTAATTATGGTACATTGATAGTATTTAGGACTTGTATAGTTCATTTTCTTTTTGTTTTGGTTCACTTATGGTGCTTTTGCTTGATTGGCAAATTTCACTAGAATTTTTGGTCTTCACCGTGTTTATGGATGGCGCCAGTCATCACTCTCATAACCCATCTTCCGTTGTGTGGGTGATTTATTCACCTTTGGGCCAAGTGGTAGCATCTGAAGGCACTTGTCTTGGGCCAACAACCAATAATGTGGCCAAGTATAGCACCGTGATTGAGATTCTAAGGGATGTTATTTCACATGGTATCATGTCTTTGGAAGTTCTCCTTGATTCCCAGTTGGTAGTGTCGTAATTAAACGATGAATACCATGTACACGATCCTATGCTTCTCCAACAATTCCTTCACCGGTACATCTTATGGAACGTTATTTTAACTATGTTATGTATGTTCACGTTTCTAGGAGTGAAAATTTGGTATATAATGCATATGCTAATGTTTTAGATTGGAATTTGTCTCATAATTAAAAATTAGAAGCACACGCATATAAATGTATCAAATATTTTCACATTGGCACATAAATATACCGAGGAAAAAATATCTATATATATATATATAGATATATATATATATTACTTTAATGCTCATTAAGTACAAAAAGGTGGGTCATAGTTACAAAATTTGGCTCCTAGCCCTAAATTTCTNTGTGTGTGTGTGTGTGTGTGTGTGTGTGTGTGTGTGTGTGTGTGTGTGTGTGTGTGTGTGTGTGTGTGTGTGAATTGGGTTTAGCCCAAGTGGTTTTTGTTGAGGGGTGTTTCCGCCCCCCCACCTAGGTTCAATTCCTACAAGTGACATGTTGAGATCTTAAATGAGTAATCTATCGAAAAAATCCTTGGCTTTCTACAAAATATGGTTTACCCCGGCTACCATCCTCGAAATGAGGGGAAGTGCCCAGTGGGTTTCCATAGGATCTATTCCAAGTATAAAAAAAAGTATATTCATATACACACACACACACACACATATATATAATGTAAAATATATGTCGAGAACCCCACCCCACTACATGTGTGTCTTTGTAGTAGACTACAGCGTTGGCTAAGCACCAGAATAGTCACACCCATGTTAGTGGTACTCCAACAACATGTCGTTGCATCTACTCTGGCAGGTCCTCTATTTTCACCATGGGTACCTGGTGTGTCAAACGATCCAGGTTCCTTAGGACATTTTGGAGAACTCTCTCGATGCCACCTCCTAGATGATACATACCACATCCTTTGCGACGGTGGTGAGGATATCCCTTGGGCCTCCTCTGTCGAATGTCTGTGTATTCATGTCATATTTTTATCATTGTTACCCACGCCAAAAAAAAATATTTTTGGTTTGCTTATTGATAACTTTATTAATAAAATTAATAAAAATTAAATAACTTTGAAAACTTAAAAATTTACCTATCTCTCCCAATGTCATGGAAGGTGGAATGGGAATGTCTAGTTCTCGTCTAAATTCTATCCCCTCATAGGGATAATCATCAATGGCTATGATCTGTCTCTCCCAGATCATAGGAATAATTCATCATCATAGGGGTTGGACAATCATCCATCTCTCAGTCGTAGTATCAATCCCTATCATCTAGCCATGCATGGTATCTTGCATACATGTGGTTCCATGTACACTCTCGAACTAACAGTAGGCACTCTATTGAAAAACAAGGCACAAAGAATGCTCCCATGACAATTTTTTTCATTTTTCCCTGCTTACATTCAGTAAGTTATGTTTCCATGCACTGCAATAGTGTAGAGCTCCAATCATAGATGGAAGGTCACAGAAATTCTATTTTGTAAAACATTTGTGCCCTCGAAGCTTGGTGATATATAAATCCTTATGATCGTTAGCAGTATGATTTTCATACTCAAGTTCTCTACACTTCGAACTGGGACTTGACTCCCAACCCATTGTATCCCTAGGGTGCAATAAAGGGAAATGTTCTGCTCAATATTCATGCCCCCTCCTCCTCAATTAAAAAGGTTACCAATATAACCCCTTCATGAGAGTCTTGTGATAAAACAGATATCCTCAACCTCTATTTTTAGAGATTGACCATCAATCATAAATCCGTATGTGTCTGGTTCCCAATAGTTAATAAGTAGTTGCAACAACCTCTTTTGAGATCACATATTACTTAGTTCAAATAAATTTTTGAAACTACATTGGCAGAGGACTTCTATGGCCTTCGAGTCTTCAATAACTTAGTTATCTATATCCTAATGCTCTCTCTCCCTCCACTCTATCACCATCCTAAAATTTTCAACAAGAAAAGTGGGGTTAGTATTTTATTTTTACACTTTTGTGCACATGTATGTGGTTTCCCTTTAGGATAGTCACATACATATGTGACTATGATGAAGGGAAGGTGTGTATAGGGACACTTGTATATTCCCCATGCCAAAGGGAGGTGAATACAAGTCTACCCCCTATTCAAACTAAAAATCCTAATGAAAAATTGGAAAATTTTGGAAAGCAAATGGATCAAATTGAAGAGAATGGAGAGCTTTCTAACCTGGTTTAGATGGCATTTGATTCTAATATTTGTAGCTCTTGCAATCAACAATGGAAGATCAAAGGGTTTTCACACCAATTTTCATTCTTTTGGTAAAAAACTCAAATGAAATGGTAATTTGGGTAATTTTCACTATTTTAATGAAATTTTTACCCATTTTGTATAGATGTTTACTATATTTCAGTTTTTGGACACTTAATGAACCAATTTTTGAGTGTAGATAATTGTTTGAGTCTAGTTTTTTTAGGGAAGATGATTAATGATGGAGTTTCTTATGCATGTTGGTTTGTGTATTCGACTCTTTTAAGGTAATGTTTTCATCACTAGCATATAGGGTAGTATTGTCCTGCCTTGCATCTTTCTTGCTTAGTGACAATTATACATATATCTTAGGTTCAACCCTACTTACTGGTGACACAAGCCTTTTCCCGTTGACTTTAAGTGTCATTTTGTTCGTGGTAGAGACTATCATTCATGGGCATTCTAGATAGAACCTTGATTTTCATTTTGGTGCCCATGTTGAAGTATTTTCTTAGGCTTGGGAATCATGTTTAGTCTCGCCATGATATTGCATCGAAGCCTCGTGTTCTTCTCAATCTTATTCTTGTTATTTACCCATGGGGATCTCATACTTTTGTGTTTATTTGTAACTGCATTGCATATTTATCACTTGCGCTTTTGAGCCTAATGTTGGTTTCAGCTCGATATTGCTTAACCATTTGCTTATGCATTCTCATTAAGTTCTAGCCTTCCAATGTTTTCCTTTGCAACTTGACACATGCATCCTAGGATGAAACTTTCCCCCGAGTGTCCATATCCCGCATTTGTTTCCTTGCATTGTGCATAAGTATGTTCTTTGAGCTTGGAACTAGTTTTTTTTCCCACAACACTTGTTTCCTTCATGTATTTTATCATTCTTTTATTCTTTTTCTAGGCTTTCCAATATCAAAAAGAAAGAAAAAAATCAAATAATAAAAAAAAAGTGTGGGAAAGAGTCTTCTTTTCAGTTATTGGCAACATTTGAGTCGCCTTTGAACAAAGCACAAAGTTTTGAGTCTGGTCTCAACAAATTGGGTTTAGTATGGTTGTAGGAAATTGAACCACTTACATAGATTTTTTACTCCTCTGAATGGTTATTCTTCAAGTCACTATGTAGATTTTGTTGATGCCTCATGCATCACAAACTTATATCAATGTTCATTTTGCAATCCATGCTACCTAAGTCACTTTATTGTGGCGTTCTTTTGTTCAAAGGAAGTTTAGACTATGTCGGTCATTCCTCAGAATTCTTGACTTTGTAAGTCAACCTTCCCATATATCAAGTGTTTCTCAAAATCACAAACATATTTTTCCTATACTCATGCTAGTATGGAAGGTCCCCATTGACTTCCTATTGTCAGTTCATCTCTTATCGACTACGACATGTTTCTCTAAAATTTTGACCTAGAGTCATGCCCTGGCCCTATTTACATCATTGAAAGGTGACCTTGTGCCCAGTAGATGGCATTCCATCATTGGTTACTGCATAATTGGTTTCCCTTTCGTTTGATGGAAAAAGAATTATTCACACATTTGGATTCGTGCAATACCTTGGATTCCATTTGTCCCCATTGGTGGTTTCCTCGCCTTTGTTGGCAATATTCATTATTGGATACTATTTAAATGGTCACTTGCATTCACTATTTCCATCTCGTGCACAAGAGAGACATACTTTGCGGTGGGTGTTGAGGAAAAGGTATGAACTACCTTACTCAATCATTTTTTAATCTTGTCTAGCTAGGACAAGATAGTCGATAATATCACCCTGTGATTTATATCCTCAAAAATAATTTCCCAATCCGCAAGTATTAATTACAAGGGTTTAGGTTGATTTATTAATGAAAATAATGTTGCAAAACAAAATAAAATAAAATTTTGGTTTCTAAAATGTATACACATTACATAAATTAAATATGGAGATCGAAAAGAAAAAGTGACCAAGTCATAAATACACACAAATGAGATGTTAATTTTTCAAAACCCCAACCCAGTTTCAGTCTCACTGATTTTTCAGCCAAATTTAAATGCCAAACTCAGTTTCAGCACATTTCAGCATATGTTACAGCCCTGTGTTTCAGCATATACTCACAACGGTGTTTCAGCATATGACTCAGCACTGTGTTTCAGTATATGTTACAGCACTGTGTTTCAGCATATGTTACAGCACTGTGTTTCAGCATATACTCACAACAGTGTTTCAGCATATGACTCAGCACTGTGTTTCAGCATATGTTACAGCACTGTGTTTCAGCATATACTCACAGCGGTGTTTCAGCATATGACTCAGCACTGTGTTTCAGCATATGTTACAGCACTGTGTTTCATCATATGTTACAGCATTGTGTTTCAACATATAGAAACTTAACAAAAAATAAACTTCAGAACTGAAACATGAGGATTATGAACATCGTTTTCAATGCAGAAATAAAATATGAGCAATATGCAAAACTCAAAAAATATAGACACGAAGATATTCGGTCTAACTTCGACCCTGGAAAAACCCACAAGGGGAAAACCAGTGAGAGAGGGCTTTGTATTATTTATGAGCTTCTGAGAAATTCTTTTACAGCATATTCCTCTTCAGATATTTACACAAACTTATCTGGACATTCTTGTAGCTTTGCTCCTTGATTTCTGAACCAGAAATCCGTACAACTGTACGGTTGTCCCAACAATTAATGATGTATGGACTGTCTCAAAATTCATGCCAAAACTCTGCTAAGACTCAATTTCTGTGCCACTAAATGTTATTCGGCAGCCTTGGAATGCATGCCAATACTCCCAGAAATTGCAGCTGTTGTCTCTTTTCTTCAGCTCAACCTCTCTCTTGCTCTCTCTTGTTCTCTCAACAAGAATGCTTGCACTCCTCTTGTTCTCTCAACAAGAATGCTTGAACTCCTCTTGTTCTCTCAACAAGAATGCGTCAACTTGCTTGTTCTTGGCATCTCACCAAGAACCTCTTGGCATCTCACCAAGAGTCTCTTCCTCTCTCAATAAGACTGTTGCTGCATCAACTACCCAAGAATGGGTGCGCCCTCTTGCCCAAGTCGACCTCACGAGGGAAGGTGAGGGGTTTTCTAATCTAACGGTTGATATTAGATCAGATGGGTGGCTGATATTTGGTGTCTCTTCACTCACCCTCACTTTAATCATAAATTCACCTTTTAATTTGCATCTCACAAATTAAATGACTAGGAACCACATTCGGCACTTTCTCCCCCTTAGGCGCCTAGGGAAGAGAAACACTTGCCTTGGTACTTTATTTTAATTAAAATTTAACACTCCCTCATACCGAGGAAAGTGTTACTCACCACTCCAAGCTTGTCCCTGAAAAATACAAACTTGCCCATGTTCAATGCCTTGGTGAGTATGTTTGCAACCTGCTCCTCAGTAGATATGTACTGTAGCTCCACAGCTCCTCTCTTAACATAATCATGGATGAAGTGATATCGAATCTCGATATGCTTAGACCGATCATGAAAAATTGGATTCTCCGAGATTTTAATGCAACTCTGATTATCACAGTAAATCACGGTAGGCCTCAACTGCACACCGAACAATCCAACCAACATCTTGCGAAGCCAAAGGGCCTCACAACTAGCTTGACTAGATACCATATACTCAGCCTCTGTCGAACTCAAATCCACTGACTTCTGCTTTCGACTGAACTAAGACACAACTGCTGATCCCAATCCAAAGCAACACCCTGAAGTGATTTTCCTGTTACTGACACATCCTGCCCAATCTGAGTCTGTATAGCCAACCAGATGAACTCCATCTCCTCTATGATAGTCCAGACCATAATCTACCATACCACAAAGATACCTGAGCACATTTTTTGCTTCCACCCAGTGCACTCTCCTCGGCTCCACCATGAACTGACTGAGAGTGTTGACAGCAAAACAAATATCTGGCCTGGTATTGACCAAATACATCAATGACCCGATCAACTGACGATAC